>JAADYK010000681.1:0-15563 GCA_023338225.1 Halophytophthora batemanensis
GTGCCCGGAGACGCCTACTCCGCGGTGTTAGTTGTGCGTGAGCTTGCTCACACACATCGACCTGAAATAGAAAACGGCATGTCTTCAAGGGCCAGGACGGTACTTAGGTATCTCATGGTAACTTAGGGATGTATCGAGGCGAGCAGGCCAAATTCAAGCGCTTCAAACCCAAGGATTGACCATCCGAGCTATCACCGAGGTTGTTGGGCGTAGAAAAACCGTTGCTCAGCGCTCCCTCAAGGGTCCTGTAGCCTACGTAATTCCTAGACACAAAGGGCGACGTCGAAAGCATCCGAACGAGATCGCCGGTTGACTTTCACGAGGCTACCGTCAAAAAGAATCCGTCGTCCCAGATCGCTGCCGTGTTGTCCAAGCCGACCTCCAAGTGCATGGTTCGCAGAGAGCTCCAGAGAAACCAGAAGGTGGTGAGTAAGAAGAGGAAGTTCTCTCCACCCTCTGACCTTCACACACCACAGGGCATAAGTTCTGGGCTCTTTAATGAGTTTGAGATTGTCAAGACTGGTCCAAGGTGCTCTTCTAAGACGATACAAAATGCAACTTAAACTGTTTTGGCGGTCTCCAATACTACTAGCACGGCTTGCAGTGGTCTGAGGAAAGCTTCTGCAGTCGTGAAGACGGCAGAGGGTCAGTGGCGGTGTGGGAAGCGTTTTCAGTCGCTGGAAAGACTTCGATCGCTCTCCAGCATGAACGACAGGACTCATTTGATTACCAGGAAACGTTTACAATCTACTTGTCTCCAGCACACACATTGCGATTGGTTCTTAATTCGTCAATTAGCTGAGAAATCGACAAAAGTCGTTGTCCTTATATTGTTGGCCAGTACTGCAATACGGCTTGCAACAGTTTGTAGCTAGTGCTGACAGAGTGAGAACTTGGTATGCCAGCTGGTTATCATCTTGGCACTCCATCAAAGCGGTAGAGTTTACTGCGCTCCACCGCGATGTGTGTGTGTGTGTGTGTGTGTGTGTGTGACCGGCACGCAATTTTTCATTGAACAGGCCTGTGATTCAGGCGACGTTATTTCGGTTGTGACTTATGTTATGGGAAGCTTAGAGGAGAAGAGCTTCGACGCTGACTCGGTAAATAGACCGGGTCCCTTGCTCTCAGACAGCCGGAGCAAAGGGATACACCCGCAATCGACTTGAGTAGTTTTCTGATCATCAAACGATGTCTTTCATCTTCACACGAGCACCACACTCATGTATTGCCTTGAAGGGTGGACACACGCAGATTTTGTGCCATATACTGTACGTCCGTGGGTACACTCGAACTTGAGAAGCTTTGGGTCATTGCCTCGACCTATGATTCAACCACTACACGTCTACGATGGCAACTGGAGTAATTCCGAGAACTTGGCGATGATGCGGTTCGCGAACGACACGGACGCAGCCACGACCGTGTTCATACTGCTGTTACTGGAGTTGAGTCTTGCTCGTGCTTTTTAGGAGTATAGTCAAAGCGATCCGGCCCAGATTCATGTGGGTGGAGGCTGTACACTGCGCGCCAAAAGTTCACAAGCAGAAAATGATCATATTTTATCAACTTTGGGCGTTTTGTGCGTAATTCGGCGTTCCAACTGAGATCAGCCAGTAATTAAATGTGGCCGAAATGTCACAATAGACAAATACGGTACTCGCGTTGGCCAGTCGTAGTTTACAAAAGCAAGTATAATGGAACAAAAACAAGCCAATCAATAGACAGTGCCACCGGTCAATGCCATGTTCTCTCAGTGGCAATGGGGCATGGCAAGACAGCTGATGGTGCCTCAACTACAGTCATCGTTAAGGAACTTGGGCGCTCCTATTCCACTGTGTGGCGCGTGCTCCACGCACCGCCAAAAGAGAGACAGCGATGTGGGCGGCCGTCAGCCCTAGGCGAGCGCGAGTTGCGCTCTGTTCTAAGTGATGCGGGTAAGCAAGGTGTTTTGGCGGCAAAAAATCGAAGCCGGCAACAACCTCGCTTGCTCGCTCCGCCCGGTGTAGCGTGCTCTAGCCAATTGAGATTGGCAAGCACAAGCGCTTAGAGAGTACGTTCTCACTGTCCACTGCTCATAAACCGACTTGGGGGAATAGTGCAAGAACAAGCTCCAGATGTCTCTGATCAACGAATTTTGGGACACTGTCGTCTTTTCGGACGAGAAACGGCGGAGCTTGTACGGCCCAGATGGTGCCGTAAAATGCTGACAGGACTTGAGAGCGTCCCCAAAGCCCACCGTTTGACGTCAGGCTGGAGAAGGCTCGGTCATGGTGTAGGAAGCCTTCTCCAGCCGCGGGCAGGTTGAGCTTGCCGTCCTCGTAGGACGGCAACGTTTGACCACCTACATTGAAAAGCTTCAAGACTTTCTTCTTCTGCTTGCCGAGAGGTGCCACCTGGATGGCTACGCCTTTCAGCAAGACGGCGCAGCCACCCACATCTCTCGGAGAACAATGAAGTGGTTTAAGAAGCGTGGGATTGAAGTCCTACTCTGGCCTTCCCGAAATCCGAGCCTCAACCCCATTGGCAATCTCTGGGCGATTCCGGCTCGTCCTGTTTACTGTGATGGTACGCAGTACAAATACGTCGCTCAACTCAAGACTGCCATTCTTGCGGCCTGGAGCAACATCCCAGCCAACACACTCAAGCAGCTAGCAGACTCCATGCTTCGTCGTTGCTTCGCCGTCACCCAGGGTAAGGGCGCCGCCACGCGCTACTTATATACGCCTGTTTTTGCCCCATTAAACTTGCTTTTGTAAACTACGATTGGCCAACGCGAGTACCGTATTTGTCTATTGTGACATTTCGGCCACGTTTTATTATTGGCCGATCTCGATTGGAACGCCGAATTACGCACAAAACGCACATAACCAAGATGCGCTTGAGTCGCAGGAACAACGTATCAGCCGCGCGACCCAAAACGCCCAAAGTTGATAACATTGGTCATTTGTCTAGTTCTGCTAATGGCACGGAGGCCACAAAGAACGAGTCGCACAAATCGCTTTGAATCAAAATATGCCCTTTCGTTGTGCTGGGGGCCTCGGACTTCGGTTTGCCGACGCTATTTGTAACACTGCTGTCGCCTGACGATTAGTGCAAGGTCTGCCCAGCTTCAAAGATGGAAACAGCGGGAAAGGCCCCTTTTCAGTGAAGCTTGCCCTAACTGAAAAGCGGGTCCCAGACTTTCATCTGCGACGAATTGACACGCAAGGGTCGCGCGTTAAATACCACGTCGAGGAGCGCCGGACCCCGTCGAGGGAACGCAGACTGCTTGCTGCATGCTGCCTCAGAAGCCAAGTCGCCGCCAAGAGCGCAAGCTGCGAAGGACAAGGCAGAGCCGCGACGCCAGCCATGCGCAAGCAGCCAGGACAAGCAAGCGCCTGGACGCCGATGCCGGCGATGACTTGCGTGGCGGTGGTGTGTCGCGCGCGGCCGGAGCTGGGCGGGCTGCCGCACGTCCAGCTCGCTCTGGATGAGCTGGCGGACGTATCGGCGCGCTGGAGCTTCCGTCAGGTCTGCGCCAAGAGCTCTCTGCATCTGCTGAGGCGCGCCGTCACCCGAGATGCGCTGGAACCTACAGACAGTCTGGTGCGGGACCGGCTGTATCAGCAGTGGCAGTTCTCGGAGGCAACAGTCGTGGCTGCGGCATCAGGCGATCTGGAGCTGATGTGCTGGCTTGTGGAGCGCTTTCCCGAGTGCAGAACGCCGCTACGAGCTGTCATCGAAGCTGTGCGGTTCGGTCGGCTCTCGGTCTTGCAGTGGCTGGACGAGCACCGCAAGGATACGCGCTGGCACAGTGCCGAAATGCTGGATGCGATCCATGGCCAGCACTTGGAAGTGGCCATGTGGCTGCAGCACAAGGTCAAGTCGGTGCAGCAACTCGCGCTGAAATGTGCACGAGCAGGAGCCAAAGCCGGGAACTTGCAAATGGTGCAGTGGGCCTGGAGTCTGAAGGAAGGAGACCCAGCCAAGATGGCCTCCATCGTCGCGGCGGAGGCAGCCACAGTTGGAGATATCAGTACCCTGGCATGGCTCCAGAAACAGAGCGGTTTTGAGCCGCCTTTCAGTGTCAACGCATTTCTGGCTTCCAGCACAAACTACCGGAAAGCACCGCAGTGGCTTGCCAGACAAGGCGTGGTGTTCCAGTCCGCGCAGTTGGTAAGCCGAGCGGCTGAGAACGGTCGCTTGACTACGGTGCAGTGGCTTCTGGAGAACAACATGGGCACATGCACTGCGCATTCCATGGATTGTGCAGCTGTCAACGGATACTTGGACGTGGTGCAGTGGCTGCACGCGAACCAGTCAGTTAAATGCACTTCAAAGGGCATGGACGGCGCCACGGAAGGCGGCCACGACACAATGCTCAAGTGGCTGCATGACCATCAGTTAGCAGAATGTACAACTCAAGCAATGGATGCGGCCGCTGAACTGGGCCACCTCGAGACCCTCCAGTGGCTGCATAACAACCGTCAGGAAGGTTGTTCAACCTGGGCGATGAACAATGCTGCCGCCAACGGCCACCTGGAAGTCGTCAAGTGGCTGCATGCCAACCGGGGTGAAGGCTGCACAACATATGCTATAAACAAGGCTGCGGCGCATGGCAACCTGGAAATGGTGCAGTGGCTTCATGCGAACCGAAGCGAAGGCTGCACCCGCCAGGCGCTGGACAAGGCAGCAGCAGGCGGCTATCTGGAGGTAGTGAAGTGGCTGCACACATATCGGGCCGAAGGCTGCACGATCCACGCCATGGACGACGCCGCAGGAAACGGCCACCTGGATGTGGTGAAGTGGCTCCATTTTCACCGGTCCGAGGGTTGTACGACTCGCGCGATGAATATGGCGGCGCAGTCGGGCCACTTGGACGTCGTGAAGTGGCTGCATGTGAATCGAAGCGAAGGCTGCACGACTGACGCCATGGATGGAGCAGCAGCTTGTGGGAGATTGGAAGTGGTGGCATGGCTGCACACCAACAGAGCCGAAGGTTGTACGTCTGCAGCCATCAACCGTGCTGCCGCCGCAGGGAACTTTGACGTCGTGGCGTTTCTCCATCGAGAACGTTCCGAAGGCTGCACGGAGGATGGTGTGAGGGCCACAATGCTCACGGGGCACTGGGAGATACTACCGTGGTTCCACACGCAATATCCAGACGCGTTTCAGGCCGCAGGTCTGGACGAGAGCGTCTTGACCTGGCTTCGACCAGCGCTTGGGTCCAGCAGCGCGTGAAGGTGTACTTTAGCAAGACAGGCTAAGTCCTTACGTCTCAAACAATTCTCTTGGACTTTGTAAGCTCTCCCCCAGTCGGGATCTCGGTCAAAAAGCTCTTGAAGAGCAGGGACCTGGCGCTGCTGGACCCCTAGCAACTGTGGAGAGAGCCCTCACATCGGCGAGGTGGCCCCACGCTCCTAGCTGGCAAAACGCACATGCCCTTGATGACCTGCGTGACTGTGGTTTGCTTTGCGCACTCGGCGCTATGCAATCTGTTGCACGTCGCACACAGTCAGGACGCCTCCCTGGACCACTCGGCGCCGGGATTTCTGCGCCTTGCGATGGGGAGACTCGATGCATCTACTGCAGTGAGTTGTGGCGAGAGATACGAATTGCCCCATCCAGGCAGTCTTCATCGCGAGCCGCTGCATCGTCAATGAATGTTCCTGTAATCGATGATGATGGCGGCCGAAGCAGAAATGCTGAGCACGGTGAAGTGGCTGCCAGCGCACTGTTTGGAGCTCAAGGTACCGTTCGAGGCTGTAGGCCGTGGCAAGCTTTAGATCATGCAGTGGCCAAAAGAGACCTTTCTCGGCGTGGACTGGGACAGCATGCGTGTCCTCAGCGTTGTGAACGGCTTACACCTCGACGTGGTCAAGTGGCTGATACAGCATGCCACCGGCGCACTGATCCATTACGCAGTGGATTGGACTAGTGACGCTGCGCACCAGGGACATTCGAGTATGGCGCAGTACCTTTGTGGCGGGGTGAGATAGCCGCAATTGGGTGAAGTAGTCACTGGGGCATCGGATGGAGCAGCTAGGGCAATCCACGTGAACACCCTGGAATGCCTCGAAAGTGCTGTGGGCGTACCGTTTCAAGTTGGGACATTCGGACCTGCCGTTGGTGGACATCTTCAGATACTACAGTGGCTCCATCACCTAGGCAAGCTAGCGTTGATCACAGCTCCCATGCTCGCCGGGATGACCATGCGCAGTTCTTCCGAACATGGCTATCTGGATGCTCTTCGCTGGGTGCACGATAACAGCTTCTATGGTGACTGCAACGAGACAGTCATGGACGAAGTTTCGCGTCATAGCTACTTGGACGTGATGCAATGGCTGCACGCCAACCTCCCCAGTAGCTGCTCAACGCGAGCGATGGGTGGCGCTGTGAAGGATGGCCACGAGTATGTGGTGCGTTGGCTGCACGAGAATCGACTCAAGATCTGCACACTCGAGGCAACAGACTCAGCAGCGGAGAATAACTCGTTGGAGATTCTCAAGTGGTGGCGTGCCACCACGAGGAAGAGTGCACTTCTCGCGCCATGGGCGCCTCGCTCTGGACGCGCAGCGCGGAGGTGTTTCTCTTCCTGTACCGCGAGCAACGAAGGTTTCTCCGCGAAGGTGGCGATGGTATTGCCCCGTACGCAGTGGCGACAGCTGCTGGCCTGGCTGCACGAATATTACCCAGAGCAAACAGAGACTGCCATGCATCTACGTGTGGGCTCTGACAAATACGAGGACGCTTTGAGTCGCATGCACGCGCGGACCTGTAGCAGGTCGCAGTGATTGGAGGCCAGTTCAGCTTCCAAGTCAGGCACGCGCACCAACGAACCAACATTCCCGGTACAACCAGATTCATAGGGATGACGCCCCCTTTTCCTTTGCATCCAGTGAGCGATCAGGACCGCTGCGCCGGATTCTACCAGTCTTTGCATCCGACCTGCAGCTGCGTGACCCGGTATCCAACCGGTATCCGCGGTAAGAACCTCCACCCTTTCCACGACCAGCTCCACTCACCTTGTATTTGTATGGACGGGATCAAGATGGCGCAAAGATCAGGCCATGTCCGTCGTGCCTTCCATCCTCAGGCTGGCTGCTGTGTGACTCTCGCTTCAAAGAGGATTTCGATCCTGCTTGAAGAAAGAAGCGAGCGAAAGGCGGAGAACATGCGGCCTGCGCACGCGCTGCTGCTGTCTCTAGCGGCCGCGGCGGCCATCACGGGCGCGGAAGCAGGCGGTCACCATGGGGAGGGCCGTCACCACGGCGGCATGGGGCACCACCGCGGCGGAATGCGTCCTCGCGGCGAAGAAACGGGCGAAAAGCCCTGCGGCCATGGCCACGGAGAAGACGGAGGGCTAATGTCCTACCTGAACGACGGCTTCCAGCGCTCCAACGAGATGATTCAGCGCTTCTTTGGCTTCGGAGATCCGCAAGAGGCCGCACAGGAGGGCACGCCGGCCATCCGCGTCGTGATCCTTGAGGAAGGAGGCCAGACGACGGGGTTGGACGCGAACGAGCGCCAGATGGCGTGTCTGAAGGCGCTGGAACTGATGCACGAGAGGGACGAGATGGCGCAGGAGGCGGAGACACTGATGGGCTACTTCCGTACGGCCTTCCAGTCCGTGACGCTCCACATGTGGGATAAAGCGTCTTGCGACGACCTCGGACGCCAGGCGCTGGCTGATGAGGTACGCCTACTAGAACTTGGGTTGACTAGCTTATGAGCATGTGAGAGGGATCTGTGCTTGTGCTGACGATACTGTGCTGATCTTGGTACGTGCGTTTCTCTAGTGCAACCGCGTTCTCAGCTCGGAAATGGCTGTCCGTGAGTACCTGCAGTCGGGTCAGACGGATAAGGAAGTGTGTGCTATCATGGCGGCGACTTCGGAGGACGAGAGCAGCCTGATGACTCATGACGAAGAGCTGATGCCAATCGAGGACCTCGGCGCAGTGGGCAACGACACGCTGTCGTGCAAGCTGTGCCAGCGACTGGTGCAGATGGTGGACCAGGCGCTGGAGCAGGAAGTCCAGCAGGTGGAGCAGGTGCGCGCGATCATCGGCGACTTGTGCGACGCCATGGCCAAGGACTCCATGTGCCACACGTTCCTGAACAACTTTGACGCCATTGTGGCGTGGCTCAAGCATGGCACGGACCCTATGGTGGTGTGTACTCGCATCACCATGTGCACGCCCGAGGACTCTGCGCTGCCAGGTGAGGAAACTGAAGCTGACGACTCAGAAGAAGAGGAAACGAGCTACTGGGCGGTGAAAAGTCCGGGACACCATGGAATGATGGCCCGCATGCACGACGCCGAGCACCAGAAGTGCTTTTTCTGCAGTCATGTGGCTAGTGTGGTCTACAAGGTGAACAATGAGGCACCGAACCAGCTGCCGATGCTCAAGACCGCGCTTTCGAGTCTGTGTCAGTTTGCTTCGCCTGACGCAAGCTGCGAGGAAGTGGAGAAGAACTTTGAGCAAATTGTGGAGCTGGCCAACCATGGTCAGCGTCCGCACGAACTGTGTGGGACACTGGAGCTCTGCAACATGAAGCCAAAGGTGCCGTTTGATGAGTTGGATTCTACGCAGCCGTGTGAACTGGGCCGCCACGGTGAAGGCGACTCTACGTGCGAATATTGTGACGCTGCGACGACGGTCTTGGAGATCGTGATGCAAGAAGATCCGGACCAGGTGGACCAGGTCCGCGAGTACGCAGACATGATCTGCAGCATGCTGGGTGACGACAGTCCGTGCCACGAGTACGTGAATCAATTGGACACAGTGATCGACGCGCTGCAGAAGGGCACCCACCCGCGCGATATTTGCAAGGCGCTCAAGTATTGCACTGCTGAGCGGGAGGACCATCCGCCGTTCGACAATGGTGAGGCCCGTGTGGGCATGATGCGACCTGGCCACCACGGCCACCACAACCAACTGGGGATGATGGGGCCTGGAAAACACCGTGGCCACCACGGACACCGCCAGGGACGTGGTATGATGGAGCGTGGCGGACGTCACGGCCACCACGAAGAGTCGGGAATGATGCGTGGCATGGAGCACCCGCCGCACCCTCACCCTCACCCGCACCCGCCTCACAACAATAGTTGCTTCTTCTGCTCGCGTGTGGCGATGGTAATTCACCACGTGAGTCGTGCGACGCCCGACAAACTGCCGGTGTTGAAGACAATACTGTCCAATTTGTGCCAGCTGGTACCTTCAGGGTGCAAGTGCGATATGCTCGACAAGAATTTCGACAAAATGGTGGCGCTGGAGAAGGAAGGCAAGTGCCCGTTCCAGGTCTGCAAGTCTGTTGGTGCGTGCAACAAGACACTCGACCGGAAGGAAGGCCCGCCGGCGATGGAGCATGCACTAAAGGGTGTTGTCCTCGCCTCGCAGTGGACACCAGTTGGCAACAACACCCAGTGCACGTACTGCCAGTTTGCGACCACTGTGGCCAAGATCGCCTTGCAACAGTATGGTGCGGATATCCGCCAGGTACGCACGTACGCCGACATGATCTGTGATATGCTGGGCGAGGACAATCCGTGCCACGTGTACGTCAAGGAGATGGACTTTGTGATCGACTCGATTACCAAGGGCATGAGCTCGAAAGCTATCTGCACCTCACTCAAGTTCTGCTCTGCGGAGATGCTAAGCGAGCAGATGACTATCGCTGACACCAACGATGAGGAAAGTTCCTTGGTCTTGAGACACGCACCCTACTCGCGTCCGCACCCGCCTCATGACCCGTCGTGCTTCTTCTGCACGCACGTTGCGGTGGCTATCCACGTTGTGAACAAGACGGAGCCGGCGAAGTTGCCTGTGGTGAAAACCATTCTTTCAAATGTGTGTCAGCTGACGCCTTCAAAGTTCAAGTGCGACGAGGTGAATGCAAGCTTCGACAAGATCGTGGAGATGGAGAAGACAGGCGAACACCCGCACAAGATCTGCAAGAGCCTCGGACTGTGCCACAAGAAGCCGTGTGACATTGATGATGAGTTGCCGCTGGTGGAAACCATGTCGGCTGTGGTGGCGGCAACTCGCCCGGATCTTGGTGACAAGAAGACGTGCTTCCTCTGCGATTACGCGACGTCGCTGCTTCAGGCTGGACTGGAAGAGGATGCCGCGAAGGTGGAGCAGGCTAGGCAGCTGGCAGACTCGGCGTGCGCGCTGATGGGGGAACCGAGTGGATGTCACGAGTACGTGGAGAAGCTGGACTTTGTGCTTGACTCTCTCAAGAACGGGACGCACCCGCACGCTATCTGCGTCTCGATGAAATACTGCGCCGCAAAGGATGACATGCTCGCTCTGGCCTCGCCACTGGAGACTACTGATCTGGCGCTGTTCGACCCGGCACTCGTCGAAGCGGTTCAGCAAGCCATGGCGGTGGACGTGGATGCATGCTTCTTCTGCACGCAAGTGGCGGCGATCGTCGAGGTGGCTGTGGCAGAGGACCCGACCAAGATTGCGCAGATTCGGCAGATCGCGGACGTCATCTGCGGAATGCTCCCGACCGACAATCAGGTTTGTATTTCTTGTTCTTTTGCATGTGCTGGTGATACTGGTCGCGTGTGCTGATCTTAGACCTTTGCATTTTGTGATTGTAGTGCCATGCTTTTGTGAAGCAGTTCGACACGGTGGTGGACTCCCTACAGAAGGGAGAGCAGCCAAAGGCCATCTGCCACGACCTGAAGTACTGCCCGACCGATGTGAACCCTGCCCTGGCCAAACTTGCTGCACCTAGCAGCGAAGAGGTCGCAACCCAGAGCAGTCTCGAGGGGAACAACAGCTGCGCGTACTGCAGTGGCGTGGTGACTGTGCTGAAGTTTGCGCTTGCCCAGAAGCCAGAGCAAGTGAAGGAGCTGCGCGAAGCTGCCGGTATCGCGTGCCAGCTCATGCCTGAAGACGACACGGTAAGCTCAACGTCGGGTTTACTGTCTTGTGCCGCGGATGTGTCTGAAAAGCTAATACTGTCTTTGTTTCGTAGTGCCATGAGGACTTGAAGATGTTCGACGAAGCAGTGACGGATCTGCAAGCTGGAAAGGAGCCACATGCGATCTGTCAGACGCTCAAGTTCTGCACTGCCGCCGAGATGCCCAGCAGTCTGCTGAGTGTGGGCGTGCTGGATTTTGCGGGCGCAGATTTTGTGGCACCACAGTGCGCGAACTGTCAGCAGAACCCGCTTCTGCTCGCGTCGTTGATTACGCGTCCAGACAGTGTGGCGACGTTCAAGAAGGAACTGGATTCTATCTGCCGACTCGCCCCCAAGTCGAGCGAGGTACAATCCTCACAGATTTATCCTACCGCTGATTAGCTGTGATGTACCTTCATGTGTGTCTGTGTATGCGTTGTCTAACCCATCAAACCTGTTCGTCTTGTGTGTTTCTGTTATAGTGCGAGATGTTGCTGAAGCACGAGGCCGCAATCATTGATTCGCTTGAGAAGGACGAGGACGTGGAGGCCATCTGCACGCGGATCGAGGAATGTGAGCCTGTATCGAAGGAAGCGGCTGTGGAGAAGTCGATGTCGGTGGGCTGTCTCTTCTGCGAGTACACGGCTGAGCTACTGATGCACGCGGACCACAATGAGAAACTGCTGCGCCGCGCCAAGGTGACGCTGGAGACCATGTGTACGATCCTGCCACCATGCGCTCGTTGTGACGTGCTGTCGTCCAAGTTCGACGAGATCGTGGCACTGGTGCAGGCCGGAAAGAGCCCGCGTGAGTCCTGCCACGCGGTGGAGCTGTGCGATGCCGCGTCTGTGAGTATGGGCAAGGTCATTCGTGAAGAGGATGTTTCTACTGGCGACGCAGCGACTGCGGATGGACTGGATCAGGTGCAACAGGCGGTGGGCAACGTGATGGAGATCCAGTAAGCTGGCGTGGGCCAACCCTTGGCTGGGTGAAGCTAAATTCGCGTCACTTCTCGCTTTCTTCTCCGCGTGTGCGCGTGGTTGCGTAGGCAATCGTCGACAGGACTTCGCGCTGACGCGTTCTATTCTCTATATTTTTCGTTCTTTAGCTTGGCCCCATGTCGGGAGTTCTCTGAGGTAATGCGAATCAAATCTCATGGAGCCCTCGTGCTAGCTGAGTCTTGAACAGCGGTGATTTCGCTACATCCTATGCACCTTTGTCCATGCTGCCACCAAGAAAGGACTTCATTCATCTGAACTTGGTGAAGTGCTTACTGATCGACTATTGTGCCAAGAATCAAGCATGTCTTTCTGATTGGAATGGATCTCTAAATCAAAGGCTACCCGTCCGAATAGCCGGTACATTAGCCATGGTGTCAATACCTGGTGCGTTGCCTGTTGCAGTGGCATCTTTTGTAGCAGCGGCTTTCGTCCGAGGAACCTGCAAGTCGTAGCCAGCTTTGAAGCTGATATCGTCTAGTCCGACGGCGTGTCCAGGTTAAAGCTTTTCAGCAGAAGGTTCAACTTCAACTCCACACTGTCAAGTTTGCCCAGTTTGTTCTCCACCTCAGCCAGTCGTGCAGTGAGTTCATACAGCTCGGCCGTCTTGGAAGAAGAAGCCATGCCGAGTTGGACATTGTCCAAGTCTGTCTGGTTGCAACGTGCTTTACTCACCGGAACTTCAGCAGAGCGAAGGAAGCTCGCCTCATTGATGCAAATAGCGCTCCCTCTAGCAGAGACCCGACGCTCCGATCGACGGCTACTCGCCTCCTCTTCTCGGTTGCTTTCGGCTTGAATCACAGTTGGGATCCCTTCATAAATATGCTTTAAAGTAGCACGAGTCACCTCTTCCGTCAGACTCGCGGAGGGAAACATATTCTGGAGCGTTTTGGGAGTAATGACATCATCAGGACTTGGCCCAAATGGTAGACTGGAGTTGGGATCATCTGTAGTATGATTGTCACGGACGAACCGCATACCGCTGAGCACCTCTTTCAGCAAACGAGGCCGAATTCTTCCACCAAATACCACCTCAATGTGAGTCAGTTCCTGCACGATTTCGCTCTGACGCTTGTACGCCTCCAGTTTTCTCTGAATGTAGTCTACATTTTTCACCGATAGGAGTTGTACTCGATTGCGGCGCGCCTTAGGCCGCTCGTTCCAGTATCGGATATTGTGCATGATCATGCGCACCTCCCACACCAAACCTAGGACCAACCGCGTGAACTCCACGCTTGCTTCGCTGCTGTAGCTCTCTGCACTCACGTCTTCGTAGGCCGACACGACGATGGCCAGAATGATGTTCAGCATCAGTAGACCCACCACCAGCATGTACGCCCAATAGAAAATGAACGAGCCGTTAAGGTCCTGGATGCTCTCGATGCCAAACTCGCCAAATAGCATATTGATACAGGACTCCATGGACCGCTTGAAGGAAGAGAACTCCTCCACACGACTGCCGAAAAACAGTGCCCCCGAGGCAGCAAAAGTCATGAAAATCACGCTGAAGACAGCGAAAAATGCGACAGCCTGCCGAACGGCATTCGCGATGGTGCGAGTGAGAATGCTGAGTCTCCGCTCGACGCGGAATATGATGATCACTTGGAGACCCAGTAGAACGACAACTAAGGCTCCAAAGTAGGTCATAAACCCTCCATCACTAAACTTGCTGTAGATGACCCAAATGGTGCCCCAGTTCCACGTTTGCTCCGGAAGGCGGAGGGTCGCGAGGTTGGAGTACGGTGTACTTAGCATTGACATCATGATCGAAACCCCCCAAAAAGCAGCACCCAGTTCGTAGGCCGAGGACAAAATGAAAAATTCCCACCATGATCGACCCTTGACAACACCTGCAAACAAACTGGTCTGCTGCTCAACCAATGACCAGCCTGGTGTAGTGCGAAAAAAGCGGAACGGAGTCAAGGCTCGAAGTACCAGCAGGAAAGCGACGGTGAAAGCAATCAATTCCCTCATGGTTCCAGTTGAACTCTCGTGTTCAGCAGACGCAACAGAAAACGATTTGTCGACATAGCCGTTCGAGGTGAAGTCTAGCTCCAGTGTCGTTCGAGCGTAGAGGTCAAGCTGTTCATTGTATCTCAAGATAGTCACTGCAAGACGTTGCGTCGACGTATCCAACCAGTCTCCATCGTCTTTCTTTTCATGTAAAATGGTGGCCGCTGCGGAAGCATTCGTGTCAAAGCTGATGAAAAAGTCAGCTGGATGGGGCTTGTAGCTGGTCGTTTTGCGCCAGACCTCGAAAATCACAGGACCAACGACTTTATTCGCTAGATCCAGACGCCCCCAATCCTTAGGTTCCAACGGGTTTCCATTGTAGTCCTCGGTGACGAAGACAGCAGGAACCAGCGCGTCCGTCAGCCACACGAACGTGTCGGAAATCGTCTCAATATCGTGGAAGGCGACCGACGAACCGCACGAAGGAACATCCGTATCCAATAATCCGAGTGCAGCGGAGATTGCGCGGCTCTGCTTGTATGTACTCAGCACAGGAAAGCGGACAGAAAGCATGCCGATAAACCCCCAGAAGTAGAGCATCGCAAACAACGCGTCCCACAACCCTGACATCTTGGTACAGTCGGCGTCAACCGAAGCGTATGCGTCATCCAGTGTTATCTCCAGATCGACGGCGTCCAGGTTTTCACTTTGTTTCACGCCCGGCTGCGGTTCATCAGCTTGAACAACACTGCATTTAGCGGTGTCACCACCATCAGGCCCACACGGACTGATGTCCTGACCAGTGAGCGTAACTCCAGCAAGATCAGACTCCACAACATCAGGACCGTGGTTGTCTGGAGTGACCACGCTGCCGTCTACCACTCTGAGCTTGTTCATGCTGGATAGTTGGCGGGCCAATGAGCCCGACAAGTGTTCAACTGCGTACACTTCGCGAGGTTTCCACAAAGGTTTGCGAATACGGAGATGTTAACAGCGACTGAGAAGTTCTGGAGTGAGCCCCTCCAGCTTCCGACTCCTTGGTTAGGCGCCCGCTCCAGTGGTGGTTGTAAAGTCCAACAAACGGACTTGCACTCGCTTTTGAAGTGTAACCCCCGCCTCTACGACTCGGAAGCGACACTTCCCTTCTACCCCCAAACAGGATCTCGGGAGTGAAGGAAACCAACGGAAAACAGCTACGGTCGCATTTCTCCATGTGGAGTGAACTAGGACCCAATGTCCAGCAGGCGGCGACTTGGTAACGCGCAGTTGGGATGCGATCCTGGCGCCATCGATCGTAAAACGTTGCTACGTGGAACCCCCACAAAGGCTTCTTTTCACTCGCGAGTTATAGTCTAGGCATCGAGCGTTCTGGAAGTTGTAGATTATTAGATCGTTCAATGGGTGCCATGTGAGCACGTACGAACTGAGCCACTGCAGCCTGGCATCGTAGGACCTTTCTCCCATTGAACACTCACCGTCGTTGTGCGTAGACACTGAAGCAACGCAGTTTGGGCCTCCTTACCGGCTGGAGCGACTTGGATTTTACTTCTTTCTACCAATATTCCTACTTCCCACCTCCGCCTCGATACATCCCTAAGTTACCATGAGATACCTAAGTACCGTCCTGGCCCTTGAAGACATGCCGTTTTCTATTTCAGGTCGATGTGTGTGAGCAAGCTCACGCACAACTAACACCGCGGAGTAGGCGTCTCCGGGCAC
>JAADYK010000682.1:0-15537 GCA_023338225.1 Halophytophthora batemanensis
AGTCTTTTTTGCGTCCGGTGCGGCGTGCCATTCGGGAATCTCTGGTGTATCTTGTGCTCGGTGGGGGCGCCGAAGGTTTCTGGCGCTTGCGAGTCATTTGTGGGTCTATCCAGAGCCTGACGCTGCAAGCGATGCAAATTGCTCGGTGTTTCGGTGCGACAGACCCGCGGAGCAGGTTGCTAATGTGCGGCGATGGCTGCGACTCGCAGCTCGCGACGCTTCCTCGCAGCCGGTTAACCCACTTTCGCGGGCGCTGTAGGCCTCCAAAGCCGGAAGATAGCCACGCTGCAAGCTCGCGTCCGCGAGTAGGCGAGCGAGCATACGTCGCACCTCGGGGCTATCCCCTCGGGATCATGCCAAGAAGAGATGGGAGCCATTTCACACCCGCGGCCTGCACTTCGGGCCAGCCGCACGGGGAGCATGGGAATTGGGCGCATGCGGTTTCCTACAAATCGAATGCACAGGCCCAGCCGCTGCTGCGGGCTTCCGCGTGCACGGCCGTCCGTCGCTTGTGCAGTTGGGTCGATCCCCCAGCCCGTCTTGAAGTCGCACGGTTTCTCGGACCTCACCTGCTCCCAGTATGTGGGTCTACGCGCACATTCGACCAAGCAGAGATGCCGAAAGCAGCAGCAGCAGCAGAGCTGGGAGCCAAATGTCGGCACTCCCCCCATGCGGCGAGCGCGTTTTCGCTAGAAAGCGGCTTCGGCCACAGGATCCGCGTTACTGCCGGGAGGGTGCAGCAACGGAGCGCCATGTGCGGAAGCCACAGCCGAAGCGACCCACCCGGGGGCCTCCGTGGCTCTGCAACAGCGGCGCTGTCAGGCCATCTCCGCGGCTCGCTCGGGAGCTCGGGAGCTCCGCCGCTCCAGCTCTGTGGCCTGGCCGGCAGGCACGCAGGATGGCCATCATCCAAGGCTCTCTCGTCGCGAGGATCGCCGCCGAGGCCTCGTTTGTGTCCCTGGCTACCGGTTAGCTAATCCTAGAGTGGACCTTGCTTTGCTGTAGCCAGTGCGGCCCTCGGAGAGAGAGAGATTTGCCTCGCGCGCGCCGCCGCCGGCGCCAAAGCGCTGGGCGCTGCTGGCTGGCTGGCTGGCCGACTGGCTGGGCGCTGCGCTGCGCGCCGCAAGCCCGCATGCGGAGGCGGGCGCCACCTTGCTCGTTCGAGCGAGCGCCCTGTCCCGAGCGCGCTTGCTCTCGGCGGCACTTGCCGCCTTGGGCGCCGGGCCTTGGGCGCCAGCGTCCGGCCCGCACATGAGGCCGACGAACCTCGACGACAGCCGGCGCCACGCTGACGGTCGAGCCAGTCCAGTTCGCACTCCCTCGCCCGTCACGACTGCACGGCAACAGACGGGGGACTGACACACATGGAGGCAAGCAGACAACAGCTGGCCACACAGAGGCGCGGCCGCACTTCGCGCCCGTCCAAAGCTCGCTCCCCTCGGGCCCCGGCCTCGTCCCGGCCCGGCCGGGGCGGTCCGCCGACGCGCTCACTTGCTGAACTCTTTCACGAGCGGCAGACGACACGCCTGCAGACGCACCCCGAGCAAGGCGGCGCGCACGCGTGCTAACCGCGGCTTCCGCACACCCAGCCAGCCAGCCACTCCCGGAAGCGCGCTCGAGTGCCTGTCTATCGGCCCGTCGGCAACCTCAGCCATGCAGTTCTCCATGCCTACAGCTGTGGAGCGCGTGCCCGAGTCGAGCGCCGTGAACGGCGAGATGGAGCTGGAAGAAGTGCTCGTGCGACTCGCGGCGAGGATGAAGCAGAACGTGTCCACGGGCGACCGCCGCCGCCACCTCTTCAAGAAGTATTCGGACTGCTTCACGGGCATGGAGGCCGTGGACTGGATGCTGGAGCAGATGGAGGCCAAGAGCGTGGCCGAGGCCGTGCGCAAGGGCCAAGGCCTGCTCACGCACCGCTACATCGAGAAGGTGGAGCGCGAGACCAAGTTCGAGTACCACAAGAAGCGCTTCTACCGCTTCACGGAAACCACGCCTGAGTTCGTGCAAGCGGTGGAGCGTCCGCTGCCCAGCGCCACGCTCGACCTCCCGCTCAGCGCCGCAGCCAGACGTCGTGCGATGGCTGCGCTCATCGGCGGCTTCGTGGCGGACGCGGCTTCCACGTCGCTCAATGGCGTCTCCCACCCGGAGAAGACCATCCCGAATCTGCTGCGACTGGACTTTGACCCCGCTTTCTGCGGGCTTTTCGACACGGTGGCCGGTGGAGACGGCAAGGGTTCCGCTCGCGCCCGCATGGAGTCGTCCACAGGCTTCGAGGCGCGCATTCTCCTGCAGTGCATTGCGCGCCGGGGCCACATCCACGGCTCGCAACTGGCCAAAGACGCCTACTGGGGCTTTAAGAACGACCACCGACTGCTCAGCGCGTCGTCTCGTGCTTTCCTCAAGCGCGTGCACAGCGGCAAGGGATGGCCGCACTGCGCAGTCAAATGCCGCTCCATCGACGTGCTGTCGCTCGTGCCCATTGTCGTGGCGCTCTACGCCGGCACCAACTCGCTCTTCACCAAGATGGACGAGCTCGTGAAGGTCTTTTACGTGGGCCAGCGAGTGCGCGACGCGGCGCTGGTGGCCGCCTTTGTGCTGGAGCAGGTGATTCTGGGCGCGTCCGTGCTGCAGGCCATGCGCATGAGCATCCGCACGGAGCGCCTGAGCATCAAGCAGCGCAAAGTGATCTTTAAGGCCTTCACCAAGTCGCAACTGCCCAGCTACGAGGCCATCCAGAAGTTCGGTAACCGCGGCTCGCTGCCCGGCGGCTTCCATGCCGTGTTGCAGCCGCTCTTCGTGCTGAACGACTACCCCACGGCCGTGCGAGAGAACATCATTGGCGGCGGTCGCACGTGTCGTCGCGCCATGTTCATCGGCGCGTGCTTCGCGGCGCAGGACGGACTGGACTGCATTCCCGAGGGCTGGATCAAGAAGACGCAGTACTTTGACTTTATTGAGGCGGATGCTGCTGCTCTTGTGGGGCGCCGGGAGATCCAGGGCAGCTTCACGGACGACGACGACGACAGCAACCGTCTGTCCGCCTATGTGGACTACGCGCCGCGGTCTTCGCTCTCCTCGCAGCGTCGTGGCAGCTCCATGGAGCGCGCCGGCAGTGCGTTGGGTGTTGGCAGTGCTAGCAACGCCCTCAGCCAGAGCCAACGTCGCTCGTCCGCCACGCGTGGTCGTTCCAACAGCCAGGCGTCGTCTGGAGCGGCTTCGTCTCCGCGCTCCTGCGCCTCCAACTTCTCATACGCGTCGCAGACCACTGCTGCCTCGAGCGTGCGCTCCGTGACGGACCTGGGCGACCTGGACAAGTTCTACCAGAGCGGCGTGGGCTCGGCCGGCTCGGGCACGCCGCGCTCAAGCGGGAACAGCGACGGCCGACTGAGCTTCGAGATGCACAAGTTCTTCCAGGCCTACGGTTCGGCGCCGCGTGCGTCTTTCGGCGACAACAACTCGTTCGCCAACAGCGGCACGTCCACGGTGCGTTCGAGCGACCTGAACCAGCTGCGTCCGAGTGACATGGCGGCTTATGTGCGTCGCAGCTCGGCTTCTCTGCAGCGCCAGAGCGCCGAGAGCGTCCGCCAGCGTCGCAGTGGAGAGGCCAGTCGGCGCGGATACGCGGCGGCGGCGGCCAGGCGCAGCGACACGAGACTCATGTACAGCCAGCACAGCCAGTCGCAGGAGGGCTACGGCGCCAAGCTGTCGCGTGGCAGCGACCCCAACAACTTCTACCGGCGCTCGGCGTCCTCGCCAGCCTACGCGCCCGAGATGGAGAGTGACTCGGACGACGTGGTGCTGGCCCACCGCGTGTCGCTGGACCAGGAGCAGCGCGTGAGTTTGCACGCCATCCTCTAGACTTCTAGACCTCCAGACGAAGACGCCAAGGCGCCAAGGCGGCTCAGGACGACAGCGTGGGGAGAAGGGAGCAAGAGCGGCTGCAGGACGACGATGGCGGCATCTAATTTATTGGGTATGAGCGAGGACAAGCAGCAGAAACGGCAGAAAGAGGGCGAGCAGAGGCACAGGTAAGACGCGGCAGTAGGAAGACCAGCTATGAGCGGTATGAACAGCGTACAAGATGATCTATTTTCCATGTCACTCGTGTCTCCACGGCTCTCCCTGCCTCGTCTTTCGTCCTGGAAAGCCTTTAGATGGCGCTGGCAGAGGCCGACACGGACGCGCAGGAGCCGTAGCCATAGCCGTAGTTGAAGCCGACGCGGAGTTGGCTGCTGCTCCTGCTGGAGGCGGCCCCGCAGCACGCGAGCAGCGAGTGGCGCCGCCGCCCGTGCATGTGATGCGGCACAGCCGTGCTGGTCTTGTCGCCGTCGTCTCCCGCGTCCGCTTGCGGCTGTGGTGGCAGTGGCACGCCCACCAAGGCGCTGGACACGTCCGTCGTGGTTTCTGAGCGGTGCGTCGCCCCCAGCACGAGCCCAGAGCCCAGCAGCGTCGCGGCGGCGCCCAGTACGACATCCACACGCCACTGGGGCCCCGAGAGCACTGCTGCCACCACAGGCGCCGCGACGGATGCCACAGAGACCGCCACGGGCTCCATGTACGTTAAGGACGCGAGGAGAGTCAAGGTCTCGATTGCCAGCGCCGCAGTGGACACTAGCGGCTCTGCTGTGGCCGCCGCATGGAGCTGAGAGACGCCAGGGTCTCCGAATTGCCGCAGTGCCACCAGCAAGAGCAAGACGAGCGCCACAGCCGTCGCTACAAGCGCGAACGCCAGCACACACACGCGCATTCGCGCACGGAGGCGACTGGCTGTCTCCAGGAAACACACACCAGCCACTGCCCCCACGAGCGCCAGGAGTTCTCGAGCAGCCACGTGCGACTCGGAGACCAACGCGTCGTCTCCGGAGCTCAGCAGCGTCGGGACAGCTCCCGCAGAGGCCAGAAGTACCCCCAGAAGCTGCGGAGACAGACGTCGGCCACGAAGAGCCACGAGCAGCAGCGGCTGTGAGATGGAGAACAGTGGAGCACCCGTGCCGGCGCCTAGCGACGTGGCGCCCACGAGCGCTGCGTGCCAGGCGGTGAAGCTCAGCGCACAGACGAGGAAGAGGGCTCGCGTGCGGCCGACGAGACCCGAGAGGCCACGACAGGAGGGTGCTGCCAAGGCCGCCAGAGCGACAGCAGCGCCCAGCAGTCGCCACAGCAGTACCAAGAGCGGAGACTTGCGTTGCAGCTGGCCGTGAGTCAGCGCCTGCCAGCGCTGCGTCGTTGTCGCGCCCAGTGCCACAGCCAGCAGCAGATAGCCCAGGACTGGGACGCATTTGGCCGTCTGAAGCTGCAGTCTCGGGCTGCTGTCAGCGTCGTGGACCAGCGCAGACGTCTGGACTTCCAGGTGGACTTGTGCTGCAGCGGAGGGGAGACGCAGAAGACTGTGGCCAAGCCGGGACGTCTGGGCGCTCGACGAGAGCTCGTGACCCTCGAAGGCCAGCAGGAAGTCCTTCCCGGTCGTGCTAGAACTCGAGTCACACGCTCCAGACGGCTGCAACGCGCTCTGGAGCAGGAACACGCGACGTTGGGCTGCCCTTTGAGCGTTGGCGTATGCTCGCATGAGCCCTAGCGCCACCTTGGCATCCACACGTCCACAGGCGTCGTCACCACCTCGCGGCAACAGTGGACACAGCTCGCCTTGCTCTTCGTCGCTCTGGGGTGATCCACAGCGGAGGCGGAAGGCGCTGTAGCCCACAGAGCCCGGGTGCTCGCTGTCGCCCCGCTCCGACACGTCGTAGCTGCTGGAGGAGCCCTGACTGCACGGCGTCCAGGCACAGTAGTCGCTCGCCACGACCTGCTTGACGCTGAAGGCAGCAGTCCTGCTACCTTCCGCCAGCGCTTCCGCCAGCGAGCAGCAGTCAGAGCCTGAACTAAAGCTGGAGTCGCAGAGCCGCTCCAGCTCCGACACGCAGGCATCTGAGCACGCAAAGAGTCCCGCAAAGGACGTGGCGGCCTCCGAGCGCTCGTCCACCGCGTCCGAGAGCTGCACAAGCGCGCGCACGAGCTTCTGCGAGGCTTCAGAGGCTGTTTCAGCGCCTGTGAGCATCATGCGGAAGGTGGCAGCGTCAAAGAGCTGCTCGCACGCCACAAACAAGACTCCCGCACTGGCTGTGAGGGCTCCGCGGTGCTCTCGGAAGAGGCGACAGCTCTCACGCACTGCTGAGCCTTCGTCCTGTGCTGCCACCACGTCCACGCGGATCCGTCTGGCTGTACAAACCTTGTGGGCAACGCGAGTCATCTCCGCTTGCTGTGCGACGCTCAAAGCGTTCGGGAGTGTGAGCACCACGTGCTCGATGGCGATCGGCCGCGTGAGTCCCCGTAAAGACTTCTCCAGCACGTCCGCGCCGCTGTGGACTGCTGTGACCATCACGCAGGCCTGTCGGTAGAGTGAGGCTTGGCTGCTGTGGCTAGCACCTCCCAGAAGCTGCGTCAGCGGGACGGCGTCCGTGTGCTTGGCCATACCAGCGAGTAGCTCCTGCTCTGAGAGACCTAAGCGCTCGCCCACGCCGGCCAAATCGAGTGCGTAGATCCGCTCCACCGGCGCGTCTTGTTCCTCCTCCTCGTGCACCTGCAGGACGACGTCTACGTCGTCTGGAGCCATGGGTAGTGGAGATGAAGGACGTTGGGGGATTCCAGAGCGTGGAGTGATGAAATGGGTCTCTGGACGGCCGCCTCTGCATGACGTCCACCACCACCTGCGTTTCGAAACCAACCGGTGCGTGACGCTTAGAGGGGCGCTGGATGGCGAGGATCGCATGGCTCCTGCTGCAGCAGCACAGGGATCCAAGCACCACTAGCGGATGAGCTTTGACCTCGCTCTATGCACGAGGCGGCGCCCGTGTGTATCTAAGCAGCTACGAAAGGCTTTGCTGCATGAGCAGCGCGTGGCGACCTGGGCGGTAGAAGTCTCGCCGCGTGGTGATGCGCTGGAAGCCCGCGGCTTCGTAGAGCGCGATGGCCCCCGAGCGCTCCACGTCCACCGCCAGATGTGCGCTCGTGGCTCTGCGACTCCGCATGCTGGCGAGCGCGAACTGCAGCAGTTGTCGCCCGACACCTTGGCGTCGCGAGCGCTCGGCCACCGCCAGCTTGTCAATGTGGCCCTCGGCCTGCCGTACAGCGACATAGAAGTTGAAGTGAGCGCCATGCTGATACGCCACCTCTCATAGTGAGCATGGAGACGTACGCCGCTGCGCCGAAACAGCAGATAGCCGCAGACGCTGCCCGGGTCCTGCGCGTCCAGAGCCAGCACCAGCGTGCTGTGACTGCAGAGACAGGAACGCCAGGTAGAGACGTGAGCGCGAGGTCGCTAGCGGTTCGCGAGCTCCTGGCCGACTGGCTGCGCTTACGTCTTGGCGGCTTCGAAAAGCAAGCCGTCGCCCAGACTCTCGTGTTTGGGGAAGATCCTGCGTTCGGAAGGAGAGAAAGGGGGGCGTGCGTGTGAACGTATCGCCCAGGAGGCGACGCTGCTTCCGATGAGAGCCACCCACGCACCTGCGCTCTAGCCGCACGACCTGCTTGAGCAGCGCGATGCTCGTCGACTTGGTCACCTCCACCAGCTCCACCAGCTCCAGCTCTCGTCTCCCTGAGCTCGATCAAACTAGCAATAGTAGCGCCGCATAGTAGATCGGGCAGCTCCGGATTGCCACTGGCTCCACCAGCAAAGCCCACACGGGGGGAAATGTACTACTACTACTCGCTTACTGAGACTACTATTCAGACCTTGCTCCCCTTCTGATACTGCTACTTTGGCGCATTGCCTTGAAGGCGCATTGCTCGCTCAGGCCAGCGCCGGGTGCTGCCAGATCTCGGCCATGGTAATGCGCTCGAGCGGGTTCACGCGCAGCATGCCCGCCAGCAGGTCCTGCATGGGCAGCGACACCACGGCGGCCAGCCCCCAGGCCTTGAAGACGGCCCGGATGCCGCGCTTGGCCACGTAGCGGAAGCCCTGGTCGCTCGGGTCGGCCAGCTCAAAGGGCGGCGAAGAGGTGAGCAGGATGAAGAAGGCGATGCCCACGGCCCAGATATCGGCGCGGCGCGGGTCGTAGCAGTCGCGGGCCACCACCTCTGGCGCCATGTAGTAGTGCTTGCCGCAGACCTCGGCGCAGCAGAAGGCGTCCGTGGCTGCCGAGCCGTCGGGCGCCAAGTGCTGCACGCAGAGCCCAAAGTCGGCGATCACGGCGCGCCCGTCGCGCAGGAGGATGTTCTCGAGACTCAGGTCGCGGTGCGCGATGCCGTGCTCGTGCAGGAAGCGCAGGCCCGAGAGCACGTCCAGAAGATACTGGTGCGCCACGCCTTCTTCCAGGCGCTTGGAGCCGTCCACGCCGCTGGCTAGTGGATTGATGGGCTGCTCCATGTCCCGAGGGACCAGCGAGCCGTCTCCGCCATCTCCGCCATCGTCGTTCTCCTGCTGCCCGCCGCTCTCCGTGCGTGTGGCCCCCTCGTCCTTGAGTGGCTGCACGCACGCGTCCAGCAGGTCGCCACCGCTGCAGTAGTCCAGCACCACGTGCAGGAAGCCGCCGCCCTGCGTCACAAAGTACTCGCGCAGCGCGATGACGTTCTCGTGGCCGCCCAGCGCACGCACGCGCTCCAGCACCTCCACCTCGCGCAGGACGTTCTCCTGCACTTGCTCCTGCGCGCGCGACTGTTGGTTGAGCGCTAGCGCCAGATCCACCGTCTTGAGCACGACGTGCTCCTGCGTCACGCGGTCTCGACACAGCAGGATCTCCCCGAAGATGGAGGCGCGCAGCGTCCGCAGCGTCTCGTAGCGAGCCGCGCCCATGGCTTCCGGCTCGTGGCTCTGGCGCTGGACGTCCAGCTTGCGCTCGCCTCGGCGCTTACGGGAATGCGAGCCCAAAGACTCGAGGAGCTCTTGGAGCTCTTGGAGAGGCAGAGCGGGCGGGATGCGCCGAGAAGCGCAAAGGGCCTCAACTGGACCGCAGCTCGAAGTCGAAGGCGTCTCAGCGAGCCTGCGCTGAAGGCTGACGAAGGGCGTGGGGTCGCAAGCGGCTCTGTTGGCACCTCCGCTCACTTGAGGCCGAGGCGGAGAATGGAGAAGTGCTCGTGCTGGCTCGGGCAGAAGGAGGCGGGGGATGGCTATCGGTACGCGCACAGAGGGCCGTGGGCCCGGCGGCTTCCTTATGCGATGCCCGTTCCTTCCAGCCTTTGGCAAAACGGCAGGAAGAGAGAGCGTAAACGCTCGGGCGCAAACCCAGGCTCACTGTGGGATCCGCCTGCCTGTCTTTATGGCGGCGCCAAGCTAACGTGCATGCTAAGAGCAGGAGCAAGCGCGCGTGCACCCGCTGCTGCCTTCGCCGTGGCAAGTTGGCAAGCTGCCACGGCAGCGCGAGTCTAGTGCAGCGAGCAGCGCGCAGCGCATGCCACGCTCGCGCTCTATCGCGGCGCACTTCTTCCGTGGGTGCATGCGCGCTTGGCTGCCCGGGAACCCACAGGTCTGAACTGCAGCCGGGCCACCTCAGGCACGATGGCTCACACGAGTCCCCAAAGCGGCTCGCTTCCACCCTTGAAGCTGCGCTCTTGGCTGAGTTGTGGCTGGAGACGCCACTTGCGTTTCGAGAGCCTCACCCTCCCAGCGGTCAAGGCGCTTGATCTTGCAGTCTGCTTGCCGCCACACCGAGAAGATCGCGGCGGGGCTCGAGGCGAGGCGACGGGTCTCGTGCTGGGCGCTCCGGCGCAGTTTCTTCCTGCCCGCGACGGGCGTGAAGTTGGCGCACGTGCGCGAGACCGAGCCAGAGCACCAGGAAGCGGAAGCAGACGGAAACGACAGGAAGCGGCAGGGAACCGAACGTGCAGAGGCCGCCGCTTGTCGTTGGTTGATGTGGCGCTGGAGACGGAGGCCAATGTGGCGAAAAGCCGAGCCGTCTGCCTCGTGCGTGCAGGGAGAGCGGTTTATTCTTCCAGCGACGCGTCCGAGCCGCCGCATGCAGCAGTTGCAGGGGGCGAATGTGCGTGCGCATGGAGCACATGAACCACTGCAGCCTCGTTTGGCCCCATGCTGCCTCGATGCGCATTGGTCTGCTCACTGCTCACTGCTCATTGCTCTTCGTTTCGAAGATGAAGCTCCCACGCACGACACGACACGACACTGGAAGACACGAGAGAAACCAGGCATGCAGACACACACCAGCAAGCAAACGAGAAAGCGCAGCCGGACAGACGAACGCGTACGTACATACGCGGCTTCTTGTTCGGGCCACAGCCCACTCAGCCTCGGGTCTATCTTTCCAGCCGCCTGCGATGTGGCCTTCTTCCCGCCCGGTCTAATCCTCCGGCGAGATCTCGAGCACCGTCGGGTTGGGCACGATGTAGGCGTCTTTCTCGCCGGCCACGACGCGGCCCACGACCCAGGCGGGCTTGCCATCCAGCTCGCGCAGGTCACGGATGTAGGCGTCGGCCTTGTCAGCCGGCAGGCAGAGCAGCAGCCCGCCCGAGGTCTCGGCCGCGTAGCCGTCCAACAGCTTGAAGGGGTTGCCGCGAGCCGCGTTCACCTCCACCATGTTCTTGATAATGGGCAGTGTGTGCAGCTCGAAAGCCACGTCCGCCAGCTGCGACTTGGCCTGGTTGCGAGCGTGGGCGAGCACACCGAAGCCCGTCACGTCCGTGGCCGAGTGCGCGCCGTGCTGTAAAGAGTCGGGCAAGCAACGATCGACACGTCAGAGGTGAGGCGGCTGCGCTGCCAGGGAGAGTAGCGGTGCTGGGCAAACCGTACCTTGTGCATCATGCGCGCAGCGTTGAGGTTGAGCCGGCTCATGGACTCGGAGGCCATGGCGAAGGCCACGTCAGCGTCCTCAGGCGTCACGAGTTTCTCCACGCTCTCCCAGCGGTCGTTCTGCTTGCTCTTCCACTGGTAGAGGTTTACAGCCACCTGCGTGCCAAGCGGCTTGGTGAGGACAATCACGTCGCCCGGCACGGCATTTTCCGGGCGGATGATCTCACTCTCTGTGCAGCAAACAACAGCCACCGAGTCAGTACACCGCATCAAACAGAAGCCAACAGTGAGAGACAGATACACACACATACCGCTTCGTACGCTCATGGCCACGCCGCCGACGATAGGCCAAGGGTTCATGACGGTCTGACCGCCCGTGACGTTGGTCTCGGCACGACGCGCCAGGTCGTTGAAGCCACGGATCATCTGCGTGGTGACCACGTCGCGCTGCTTCTCCGTCATGTCGCGACAGACACCCAGGATCATGAGCATGGTGTCCACCTCCGTGACGCCCATGGCGTACACGTCCGAGAGCACATTGGCGCAGGCGATCTGGCCCTGCACGTAGGGGTCCTCCACAGACGGGAAGAAGAAGTCCGTGGTGGACACCATGTACAGGTCCTTGCCGTGCGCCACCTTGACCACACTCGAGTCCATGCCAGGCGTCTCATTGGGCTTCAAGTCATTAGATAGATCGTCCAGATAGCCCAGCAGCTTGGCCTGCGGCAGCTTGCAGCCGCAGCCCTTGAGCGCGCTGAAGTTGGTGAGCACGAAGTCCGGCTCCAGCCCCAGGTCCTCGGGCTTGAATGGCTTGGCAACGCGCGGCGTGGCCTCTGCCGCGGGGTTGGCGAACTCGCGCTGGATCACCTGCTTGGTCTGCTGCGTGGCCGCCTCCATTGCTGCGTAGTGCTTGGTGCTTGGGCGCTTCCTGCTTGGCTTGGCTTGCTTGCTTGCTGTCTGATTTGCTTGTGGACGGATGAAGCGAAGCGTATCCGACCGAGACGGACGACCTGGCATCAGTTTGGTGTTATCCAAGGACATCGTGGCCGGAACTGACAGTGTCTGGCCGAATTTAGTGTGGTAGGTTGGGGCACCTTACTAGACTAGGGTGCACCGCCTAGTTTTTCGGGTAGCGTCTGCTGTTGATGGAACGTCGCATCATGGCCGAAATGGCCGGCGAAGGTCACGGAGTGGCGGGAGGACCGGCGGGCGGAGGCCTCCGCCGTCATGACAGGTGTCAGCAGCGAAGCAGGCAGTTGCGGAGCGTGCAGGACTAGCCCCCATAGCGCTAGTCAGGCGTATATGACAAGAACGGGGCGCACAACAGGCTGGTGAAAAGGTAAAAAGCTGGAATATTCATTGGTGTCGTTATGATCTGTGGAATGCTCCCGGCGGCGGTGCTTTCTGCTCGCGAGCGCGCACTGCGTCTCCGCGCCCTGTGTGCCGATGTCGAGCACTTGCCCTCGGCCAGGGAGGGGTGTCGTCGGGCGGGTCTCGTCTTGTGCGCGTCGAAAGTAGGAGAAAACTGCATCGCCGAGAAGCTGACTGCTGTCATGCATCATGTAGAAACCGAGGTGGAGGAGGCGGAAGCTGTCTGATGGCGAGCAGCGCGTGCATGGAGCCCCGATCAAAATTCCGTCATTTTGGGCTCAAAGGGAGGGGCTCCCCACTCCGTAAGAGAGTGAGACTGCGCGTGCTGTCGCCGGCGATCGACCTACCGACCAATACGTTCGCGCCCAGAGGGCGCTGTCTTGAATGCTGTGTTCCTCAGTCGCGTCGCGCCAAACTTGTCGTCGTGCGGGGGCTGAGGCGTGTCGGGTTCAAGCTTGTGGCTTGCCCGGTCTGCTTCAGTGATCCCTGCCGGCGCAAGCCGCCGCGGCGACGTGCTCCAACCTGGTCTCGGCCTGCTGCGGACGGTGGCGGCGGCTCCCTAGACCGCGCGCCGGCGTCCTCGCAGGAAGCATCGGCAATCTCTGATCGCGCCTCTCATGGGCAAGGGCTTGCGTAGTCCGGAACATCTTTGGAAATGAGCTCCACCGGACCAACCTCGGAGCTGCTTGGGTTGAGGCGGAGACCAACACTCACGCTGCAAGTCAAGTCGCCGCAGAGTGTTGGGCGGCTTCTATCTTGGACGGTGGCGGTAATACAAAGACGGTGGTAGTAGCAACGCTACCGTCACCGAGACTTGGAGTTATGCCACCAACCCACCGGACGGAACGTGCGCAGAAAGTTCCACCAACACACAGACCTACACTCCTGTAGTGACGTCGCTGGATTTCGGTATCGTTCGTGCCTCTTCGCCAGTCACCATGCGCCTTGCTACTCGTGGGTCTGTGTCCGTTGGCGACTTCAGCTGTTCGTGTGCGTCGGGCTGGGCAAGTCTGCGTGTGGCCCACCTTCCCGAGGCACATGCGGCTGTTGCACACGAAAGCGCTCGTTGCGACGGTTCTTACGACACCCGGAATGCAGCAAAAAATATATACGTGTTTGTAAAGAAGACAACTCCTGCTTGGCGCTGGCTGTGTCGACAGGCAGGCAGCAGCCGTCTAGCAGCTCCAGTGACCTGGAATGGGGTCGCGTGGGGGAGAAGAGAGAGCGGTTTGTCGACGCGCACACGAGGGAAGCCGCGGAGGGAGCCTGGAGTCAAAACTGCGCCCGTGCACAGGCCGCGGCTCCCTGCAGCGGTCGACAAGAGCCCACCGCTGCTCTCCACACGTGAGAGGCAGCAAGCGAAAGCCTACTTGACAGCCGTGACCACAGCCACGATCACTACGGCCACCACCAGCGCGAAGATGCCGATGCAGATGAGCTTCGTCTTGGAGCACTTGCACAGTCCGCGCTTCAGGTTGGCTTCACGCACGTTGTGCAGCGCGCCGCCAGCGTTCTCGCGTGCATCTTCCGCGTCCTGCTCAATGCTCACTGTGCGCAGCAACAAATATACATCGCACGAGTCAGTTTCTGACGTCACAACGGCACACACACGCACGCACACGCACACAGCGGCGGCAAAGGCAGATAAAGACGCACCCACGACTTCGCCCTGGTCGGCCACCAACCCGTCGACCTCCTGGAACGCCGCGTTCACCTCTTGCAGCTGCTTGTTGATCTGCACAATGTCCTCCTCCCGTCGCTGCAGGTCGTCCTCGTCGTAGTTGACCACGTTCGCCTGCGAGTAGATCTGGTCTTCGTTGTAGTCTCCAAAGCCCGCGGGTTTCTCGCCCTCGGACGAGCGGAAGGATGAGGACGAGCGCCGAATGTGGTCCACAGCGGCGCGCTCGTGCTCTAGCAGCTTCTGGCACGTCTCCTCGAAGCTCACGAGCTGCTTCTTGTAGTCGGCCTGCAGCTTGGCCACCTGCGTCTTGCGCGCGCGGCCGCCGGGCCCGCGCGTGCCCTTGCCCAGCTCCTCCAGTCGCCGGTTGATCTTGCCCACCAGCTTGTTGCCGCGCTCCGAGAGCTCCGTGAGCTGGCGGTGGTTGGCGCGCGAGTCCTGCGGCGTGCCGAACAGCGACATCTTCTGCGCGATGGAGCGCGTCACCTGGTTGAACTGCGCCACGGCCTTGGACGTCTCCTGCACCAGCGCGCTGTAGCGCTCCGCCTCGCCGCCCTTGGGCGAGTCGGCCGACGTGTAGTTCGACATGCTGCTGCGCTCGACGCTCTGCTGCTTTCTCTGCTCTGCTTCGGGCTCTGCTTCGGGCTCTGGCTTCTCTGGCGGGAGTGGGCTGGGACAACCCCCGGTACTCCAAATAGGTCTGCCGCATCCGCCAGTCGAAACAGTCTTATGCCGCATCCCCCTCGTTTCTGCCGAGTCCCACCGATCTCGACGCCGGTGGAATTCGGCAGACGCGCGGCGAATTCGGCACCCGAGTGTTGGATTCGGCGAAAGAGAGAATGTTTACCCAGACAGCAACGGGGGGGATTACGCACAAGAACAATCACTCCTGCCGAGGCATGTGTACCTCGCCACCAAACGCGAGTGAGCCGACGCTGTGTATGCGGGCGGGCCTAGAGCGGCGAGGCGCTCTGCTCAATGGCGGGGTCTCTCTCACCTCCTCTGCCTACGATACCTGCTGGGCCATGTGCGGCGCGGCCCAATTGACGTGAGCGTGCCGTTTCTGCTTGGGCACTACGGTCGCTATGCCTAGGGGGAGAGATCGTCAGGCAGCTGCGAGCGTTGGCCACCCGGATTGCTGTGGCGGACTGGCAGGCAGTGGAGCGCGGATTCAACGAAGAGCGGGCGACAGTCGACAGGACGGCTGCATTTGCGGCCGATGTGGGGTAGCCGCCACCCCTCGTGTGGTAGTGGCTCACCGACACGGTGGCACTCACACGAAGCTAACGCCTACCTGTGTCTACTGCTGCGTGGCGGTGACCCACGCGCGCGGCGGAGACGTGTTGGGCCACCTGCTAGGCTGTGCCGCGTGTGTGGAGTTTTCTGCTGCGCTTGATCCCAACCGCCAGCCGTCCTGACTCGTGGAGTCCAGGGCTACCAAGAACGAAAAGCGCAAGAGAGGAGAGGAAGCGACGTTTGCAACCGCGGTGCGCAGCAGGCACTAAGGTGAGCGCGCACAACTCGAGACCCACCTCGCCAAGAAGCTGCGCAACACCTGTGTACAGTTGCGAGTCGGCGCACTGCGGCAGTTGGAGTAGTTCAACCACAGTGCGGGTTGCATTGACTTGCTGGGCTCGTTTTGCGCCGCGCGGGATGTGGGCAACGACGCATCAACCATTGCATCTTCCGTCTCCTGAAGACCGCCTTTAGCGATCATTTCCACACTCAACTAGGCGAGACGCACTAGCAGATCAATGTC
>JAADYK010000683.1:0-15522 GCA_023338225.1 Halophytophthora batemanensis
AAGGCGGACTCCATACAGAGTCCGGGTGGACTCGCCCGAAGGGCGGCAAGCGTTGCATCCTGGCCACCAGGGGGCGGAATGACGCGAGCGCTGCTGGAGTGGAGAGCGCATTGTAACGGAGGCGTGGTGGCTGCCCGCCTGCCGTTAGAAGCACCGGCTTCCTGGCGGCCGAAGCACGCGGCCGATCCGTCACCGCGGCGGCGAGCTTTCTATGCCTGCTTCCTGGGGAGGGATCCGCATGGAATCAAGCACACTTGGAGAAGTGCATGGCGGAGATCGGGTGAATGCAGCACCCTTGGATCGGGTGGCTGTGTAGCTGGGCTGCCTGAGCTTGGTGCGCTTCGATGCAGACTGGGGTCCTTGCTTCCACAAGCTCTGCCTCGTTTGTGTGAGGAATCTACCAGTCTACTGGATTGATTTCCTGCCGATCCCTAAAACGGGGGCATACAGCGTAATAGGTTGGCGGAGCTCTTTATTCTGCCAGCCGACCCCACAGCGCCAAACCCAGCAGTCGTCCCTAGCCGATGCCACGCAACGTCCGCGTGTGCGGCGCACCATGAGCGCCAGGCCACCAGACACACGCCAATGTGGGGCCCCCGGCGCTGCCGACGCCCAGCAGGTGATTGTCGCACAGTCGACAGTGATCTTGAAACGACCCGGCCATCGAGGCGCAGGCCCTTCCCACTGTAGCGACGCGCTAAAGTTAGCGTCGGAGCTCGTCGCCCGTGGCGAAGCTATGAATGGCGCTGCTTGCGACGCGGGACCCGGAAGCTCTGGCGCTGGCCCCCACGTGCTCGCACGCCGAGCAGCACAGCGCAGCAGCACACGACGCAGGAGCAACAGCAATCGTCAGTGATGGCAGAGGCCAGCAACGAGTGCGTGCAGGCAGTGGCAACGCTACTTACGACGCTAGCAGCCAAAGGACGGCTGTCGTACAAGTTCTCGCTCGTGGCTGTGAGTGGCGGTCCCGACGCCTTCGCACCGCGCGTGCAGGCCACCTTCAGCAAGCCGGAGCCTCGTTTTCCGTCGCCGGCAGCCGTGGCACGGCTCTACTTCCACCTGAGCAGCGACCGTCAGAATGTGCGTGGGTTCACAGTCGAGAGTGATCCGCACTTCCACGTCCTGGACGGCGTGCGGTGGGATGAGGCCGTGTTGGACCGCGTGGTGCGTCGCAAGCTGCAACTGCGGGGCGAGCAGCTAGTGGACCTCTCGGATGAGTTCGCATCCACGCGCGCACCGGCAGCTGAGCGCATTAAACGCACCGAAGCCCGCGAGCGTGAGCGTGAAAACACGGAGGAGGCACTGCTGGAGCAGCTCCAACGCTGTGACGCTGGCAACGACGGCCGGCTGCCCCTGGTGGCTATACGGGAGGCACTGGAGGCCATGGAGCTGGAGCTGGCTCCTGGGATGCCACGCGAAGTGCTGTTGGCGCTGGCGAGTGCCGATCGAGAGGGAATGGTGGAATACAGCGAGATCGTGGGCGTGGCGGCCGAGGCGGTGGATGCCATGGCGGACAGAGCTGACGAGTTGGGTGATGTCGTTGATGCCAAACGCGTTGTGAATCTAGAGGAGGAGGAGGAGCAAGCATTGGACGCCTTTGAATTGCTGTCAGCCAGACAAACGCGCTACACGGAGGAGAAATTGGTAGAGCTGCTCGATGCGCATGCCGAGCGAAGGACGGCAGCGGCCAGTGCCTTGGCTGCTCGGCAGTCCATCACGAAACTCGCGGGTCCGAAGGACGAATCTGGTGCTCTGGAGGAGGCAACGGAGGAAGACGCAGAGAACGAGGGAGAAGAACATGAACTGCCCCAGGACGAGGAACTCCATGACGAAGAAGAGGACGCGGGTGAAGGAGAGAATGAAGAACATGATGGACCAGTGGACGAGAACGATGATGAAGCAAACCAGCACATGCGTCGACACTCGCTGGCACCGCAACGTGATCGTCATATGACGCGCCAGCAGTTACGAGAAATCCTGGAGACACCGCAGCTGCTACTTAGCCACGCTGAGGTGAACCTCATGCTTGCACTGGCTGAGCCCGTAGCTGACGATACTGCGGTGTCCAGCGCCGTGGAGGAGGAGGTGGCCTGCACAGGATTGGGCACACTGCTGCGCCATGTTCGCCGTCTCATCTTTCGTTTCCAGCGCCGGGCGTTCCGCGACCGCACAGACATCTATCTGCTGCATCAGCTTCGTGCCTTTGAAAGCAACAGCTTGCAAGGGTCTTCACGTCACCTGAAACAACGATTGACCCAAAAGGAAACTAAGGCGGTCATATGGGATCTGCAGAAGCTACTGCTATCGCCCTATCAGGTTATGCAGCTCGCGGCACTCAGTGAAGAGAAGCCAGGTGTACCTGAACATCTCGTGTACTACAAAGACTGCGTTCCTCCCATGTCACGTCGCCTTCACGAACTGGTGGACGTCGACCGCCTCGTGGAGCAAGCAACTTTGCTGCACAACATGCAAGGCTCGCAGTGTCCGACGATGCCCCTGCCCAGTGAAGTCGTCGTCCAGAAATCCAGTTACCGGTGCTTCGAAACCTTCGACCGTATGCAGCGAGGCGTCATCTCTATCACCGACTTCCAAGCTGGGCTAAAGCTACTCGCTGGGACTCATGGCCTTCCCGTGGATAGCCCTTGGGAAATGAAGCAACTGGGTGCGCTGGCAGACCCAAATGGCAGCGGTCGCGTCAATTACGCACTCTTCCAGCACCTTCTGTACCCGTTAATACTGGGACTGCAGCAGGAACGCGAGTTGGTCGCACTACAGTGTGACGCAAGAGCATGGCAGGAAACAAAGGAAGTGGGGACCAAGTAACGAATTCTCGTGTATTATGCATTATCCAATATGAATTGCTGCAGAAGCTGGCCCTCGAGTTCTGATGATCAGCGTTTGCGGTCGTGCGAAGCGCGATTAATCACCACCTGCTTCCTCGTCCCCACCTTCCTCCTCTTCCTCCTCCTCTTCCTCCTCTTCTTCTTCCTCCTCCTCCTCTTCCTCCTCTTCCTCTTCCTCTTCCTCTTCCTCCTCGTCATCGATCTCAGCTTCATGCTGGTCATCGTCGATGTTCTGTTCACCGGATCCTTCCTTGGTGTTGCTTTCTTCATCTTCACCCAAGAAGTAGAGTGGCGAGGCGGTCTGACTGGTAGTTGAGTGCGCCGGGTTCCATGACAGCGCTAGGCCGGGGTACATGAGCGACGTGACGAGCTGGAAGGCGATTTGATAGTTGCCGCTCATCATCCGCGCATACCGCTGCCGGAGTACGGTCATGATCTTGCGCTCCAGCTTGGGGCGAATCCAGCGCCGCACCGCCAGGTGCTTGCGTGTGACGGGGGTGGCTGAGTCCACGGGGAATTGCTCCACTATGGCGGTACGTAGTTCATTGCCACCCTCCTTGAGCATGTTGAGCTGCTTGAGACTCCCTTTAGGCGGGCCTTTCCAGCGCAACCCCGTGCGGCAGTCCGTGTCCACGAAAGAACGCACGATTTTCTGCACGTGGTTACGACACAGGTCTAGCAACTTCACGTCCACACCCTGGAGCACGTTGGCGATGCCCATACTCTCCGCCTCCTTCATCATTTCCTCGATAGCGTGCACCAGGGCCGACTCGTAGAGCACCACGCAACTACTGGACAAATCGTCCATCACCTGGTTTACCGTGGCCAATAGCTGAGGGTTGTTCAGCACGATGTCGTCGACGAAATCTTGGTAGCCGCAAAGTGAGGCTTGGTTCAAGTATTTCCTCGCGTGACCACGGATGCCCTTCCGGCCGTACATGAAGAGCTTCCGGTTCGTAGGCATGAGCAACGAATCCCGGTACTTGTTGATCCCCAGGTTGTTCACGTCGTCGTCCGTCGGGTTTATAAAAGCTACTGACGCCAATTGATCCTCCATTAGCGAGTTGTTTTCCATGGCGACTCGCAAGAGACTGATGAATGCGTTTGCTCTCAGCGGCACGAGCATCTTGCGCAGACGCGATTGGTACCGCTTCGATCTGCTGCAGAGTGCTCGGTGGAGTTTGCTGCTGAGGCGTTTGAAAAGAAAGTCGCCGTATTCTGTCGTCGATTCTCTTGTGTTGTCATCCACCGGTTCGCGCACCGTCGTGAGCAGCATGGATTTCAGCCAGATAGACGTGTTCAAGCGTGCAATACGCCATGCCTCGGGATCTTGCCTCGGGAACTTGCGGATGGCTTCTGTCACTGCGCGCTTTTCATAGAGTGAGCTGATGCGCAGCTCCTGCATTTGGTCCTCCAGCACTCCAAAGATTTGGCATTGGCGGTGAAGCTGCGCATCCTTGAAGAAATTGAACAGGAAGCGGATCTCGTAGACTCCCGGCTCTTGCGGCGTTGTGACTATCATCCGGCCTGGTACAGGCTCGCCCTCCTTTACCTCAAGGTAGGCCGAAGTGGGGATACTCTCAATCCTGACACAAGCCGATGCATCGGAGTTATACGCGACCTCTTCGGGTGTTTGGTTTGACCCTGAAGTCTGGCTGCAAGCGACACGATAGAAAGCCACGCAGTTCCGACACTTGGCGTTGGAGAGAATGTTGTAATCCACACCGTAGATGATCCACCCAAGATTCAATGTCTCGTTTGCACCCACGAGTGGCATATCACACGTGAGAGTCATGAAGATGTTGAAAGTGCCAATCTGCACGTCGTTCGAGCAGAACCGGTCAAGAATCACATAGTTCTTGCTGCGATCCTCACCATCAGGGCTAACCTTCTGGTTGTTGGCACCGTTAGCTTTGGCTTTTTCAGTCCCCATCCCGGATACCCGGTCTTCTCCGTCGTTATAGCGCAGGTAACAGAATTCGTAGCTGTGCAACCCGTACTTAGGCTGATAGATGCCGGCGTTATTGCCGTACACAAAGGCCTCATACTTGGGGTTGCTCTGGTCCACAGAATTGTTCGCCGGACGAAACGTGACTTGGCCCTCCACGGTCTAGTATTGTGGCAAACGAGCAAGTCATGCACGCAGAAGTCAGAGAAATACACACACCTACGAACATAATGGCTACGCAGCATGTACTGCAATCTTACCTTTCTCGCTCGTTTGGCAGCTTCTTGTGGAGTCTCTCCTGCATTCGCTATCGCGTGATTGTCCTTTAGTGTGAACCGATGCACATTAGAAGCACCCGGCACAGTCAGAGCAGCACAAAACCCAACGTCTGTTTTCCAGTATATCTCGAGATACGTACCGTTTTCTGGACTTTGCTGCTCACAAACTCTTCTTGGATGATCTCATTGAATTTCTTCTTGTACGGCTTCAGCTTGGACGAGCCCATCAAGTCGTTCATCTTGGATTCGGCCTTCAGCTCTTTGTCTTTTCTGCACTTCTGCGCTTCGTCTTCGTCTTCGTCATTATTGTTGTTGCCGCGCGTCTTTTTTTCCTGCTCCAGCAATTTCCTCCGGGAGTGGTCGCTGATAATTCTCGCCTGGCGGAGAGTGACATCATTGATGAGCTCATGCTCCTCAGATTCATTGTCCAGACGCGTTGGCTTCCAGCCAAACTTGAGCTGTCCTTTGTCCTTCAGTAACCGGTAGCAGATGCACTTGTCCATTTCCCGAATGCTCATGTCGCCTGGTGCTCGGACGGGAAACATACCAATAGCATCCAGAGCGTGGAAACGCTGTTTTGCGTTCACCTGCCAGCTGATGGTAATTTCTCCTTCACCCATGTCGAGTGCATCTGTGAGCACAACGTAGCTCAACTGTGGCAGTGCTTTTAGCAGGATTAACTCCTTCTTTGGCTTGACCAACTGCACCGCGGCAACCGCAGCAGCTGCCACCATGTCATCCTCGTCCGCTTCCTCGAGCTGGTTGTCGACTTCCTCTTCCAGTTCCTCCAACATCTCTTCGGGGTCCATTTCGTCGTCGCCTCCCAATTCGATGGCCGTGCCTACGTGTTCCATGAGCATGTTCATTTTCCCAGCACCCTCAGCAGAGGACAACACTGACACTGAAGCAGCAGTGGTGGATCCAGCGGCAGATGCAGAGTCAGATGTCGCGACACCAGCTGCAGGAGGCGACACTTGCTCACCTGCTGGAGACACTGCGTTCGAATGATCTCCTGAAGTTGCGGTGGTCTCTTGCGTCGCCACAGTACCAAGCGTTGTAGTGTCCGTTGCGGTTGCACCCTTCCCTTTCTTGGCACGTTGCCTGTCTTTGTCTCGAACTACCGCAGCCAAATCCATTTTGACCACAGGTGTACTGATAGTTTTGATCGTTTGGGCAGCTTCCAGAGCCTGCTTGCTATCTCCGACTGCTTTTGTGACACCGCTGGAAGTGGCAAGATGCTCTAGGGCCTCCACATAATCCACGTAAGCTGTGATAGCCTGCTGGTTGAAATCCAAGATTGGGGCAACCGCAGTGGAGATGAGGGCCGTAAGGAACAGCATTTCCTTGTTTTCACTCGAGTACGCCATCGTCAGCGACACAATTTCAACGATGGCACTCCCCCACTTGATCGTAGTCCCAATGAAGCGCATGTCTGCAAGATAGAGCACGTTTTCTTCGCCCACTACCCCCAGACGGGCATGGAAACGCCAAACAGGGTCTTTCTCGCGCTCAGATTCAGGAGTGTCAGCTTGCAGGAATTTCTTGTTGAGGAAATAGCTGAACACAGGTCCTCGATTGAGTACTTCAGAGAGGTATGCCAGCATCGTAGTCCCTGGCACGCAGAGCCAGAAGAGACTCACAATCTTGCCATGCAGCGTCATCATCTGCAACTGTTTGACCTCGCCACTGGGCTCCATCTGATAGCAGTCGTTTGCGCGTTCTTCCACGTTGTACTCTGCCCACTGTTGCTCTCCCCAAAGGCCGACAGTGACCAGACAGAGGTTTCTGAAGGACAGTGCAATCTTCTTCTTGATGTACTGCCACTTCCACATGAAATTAAATCTCATAGTGGCTTTGTCAGGGCACCGTGACTCCGCCATCAGGACTTTGTTCGGGTACATGTAGCTGCCACGGCGACGCCAACCGAAGAGTGCGCCGAAGGCACGGGCCATGGACTTAAACATGAGGACCATGTAGATGTATATGAACCTTCCCACAAGTTTTAGAAGCCCACGTGATTTTAGCATGGAACGAAAGGAGGACGTGGTGTACTCCTTGTAGTAGCGCTGGAACCGATTGAGGTTTTGACTCAGCTTGGGACAACAGCATTCTAACTTTCTCCAGTCAGGGTCGTCTTCTGGCAGTCTCGACTTGTCCTTCTTCTGGAGCAGTCGAGAAACCACCCCTACTTTGGTTTGCGCTGAACTCTCGCGATTGCTGTCCACTGCCACATCACGGAGTGGACTTCTGTTCACCCCGTGGCGTGGGCACCATGCGGTTTTTGGTTCAACCAAGGGAGCATTGCTGTGAATAGCGGCCTCAATGTCTTCAGGCTTCCTGCTGTGCGCAAGACGCCTCAGTTCATTCTCCTCCACCAGTTCGGTTAACGGTACCCAGCTGTAGAGGTCCAGTAGTAACAGCGGCAGACAGATAAAAAGGAAGAAGACAATCAGCACCAGCGCCACCACTCCGACCCAGAAGTTTACCTGGGCAATGTCCAGGTTGGGGCACTCCTCTGTTGCAGCGTTGAACAGCTTAAACGTCGCGAATACTGACACTTTGTGATCTTCGCGAAGTTTATTGAAGAATATCTGCCAGTTGCTCGAAAGGAACAGCACACACGACTTGATCATCAGGTACAACGGGATCACGAGAAGGCCCCCAAACTGGTCCAACGCTGAGTGCAGCGACTTGCCTGGGGTGAAGGGCAGATATGCGTGGATTTTCTGCACCTTGAGAAGCAAGTCCTCTTGCACCACAACGTAAGCGACGAAAGTAGCTGCAATCATCATCAGGAGACCCACGCCGAGAAATATTCCACTGTAGCACTCGTTCACCAAATCGAAGAGCTTCAACTTGACCGTCAGTTGACCGAGAAGGTTGTCAAAGAAGGAAGAGATGCTACGCAGCGCGTGCATCATCGGCGCACTGAGCTGGGCCACTTGGGCGTGAAACGTCCTCATCAAGTCTTTGATGTCACCACCTTCTATCGTGAAGGTATCTACAAGAACCGACATGTTGAAGGATAAACTGACAACGCCCAGGAAATATTTTGCCGTGCCGAGTGCTGCCTGGCCGGTGATCTTCAACGCCAGCTTGCCCTGGTCTGACATAATTGCTTTCATTGCCCACTTTCCGGCATATGAAGACAACTGACGTGGGGACAGCGAAAATGCTGCTTCTTCCACGCTGAACGGTCCGAAGCGGCACAACTCTCCAACGGCTTCACTCTGCGCAGATGTGTTGTCTGATTCAGGGCGACGCACATACTTGGCGATATACAATCCGCCTTCTGGAAAACGCATCCCGAGAGGCTCTTTGCGTTCGCCGATGATATCCCCGGAGAAACTATCGAAGGTGCAGTGTGATCCATTCGAGTTTAACACAGATATTTCAGCTCCGATTCTCTTTCGTGCACGCTGCGGTGGCTGGTTTCCATCGACAGATATCTTCGTCGAAGGTCCTTCCAGCCCGAGCTGGGATTTTCTAGCGCCAATTTCATCCAACAAATCCTGAATGACAAGTGCAAATTTCTTGCGCACCTCGCGCGGAGCCTTGTTGTAAGCGCTCATGCATTCATCAAGCACGAATGAGTTTTCTTCAGATTTCCCACTACTGCGATCGAAGACACGCTTGAGAAGGCGCCCAATTGTCTTCAGCCAATTCTTCGACGAATAGCTGAAAACCGCCTCCACATCAATCAATTGGGCTTCCAACTTCGTCCGAATGGCTTCAACCTCTCGAGGATCGTTTGCCTGCAGCTTCCCGAGAATCGCCGCGCACAAATAGTCGGACACTTTCACGATGTCAGCTGGGAGGATAACGATTCGGTCTCGCGATGAAGGCACACCACCATGGAAACGGTAAGAGAAGACCATGGAATCCGATCGTGCCAGAACAACACTCCCGTCAGATACTTCCTCTTCCTTGGGTTTGGTTTCTGGTTCACTTGTTTCCTTCACTTCATCCATTTGGGCCTTTCGGGCGTCAAGCTCCTCCAGTTTTTTCTTGAGGGACTCAACCTTCTTCTCGGTTAACTGGTCTTTCCGCCTTTTGGACTTCTTCTCCAAGTCTTGGAGCTCCCTTTGAGTGACCTCTCGTTCTTGTGCCAAGTCCAGTTTCTGGTATCGGATATCTTTCAAGTATTCCTTCCAATCGTCCGTGGAGTCAGAAGGCACCTCGGGAACTTTGTTGGCGTAGATTCGCAGTGATGCGTTCAAAGGCTTGACATCAATAAGAGATGTCGTCCCGAAAGAGGTGTACGCACTATTTACTCCAGGAAGAACGGCCAGTAGCGGTGTTTTGCCGAGAATCAACCGGCAGTTGCTCCCCACTCCGTCTTCACCTTTCTTTTTGTTTCGAATCAAATAAATCCTGTACGCTCCTGGAGGGAGACTCAAGCCAATAGAGGATGGGAACTGCAGTTTGCCTGACGTTCTTGACGCTGCTGTGGACACTAACTGGGCCTTTGAATCATCATACATCTTCTTGGCCATGTCAGGAATCCACCAGTCGCAACGCTCGACCTCATTGTCAGATTTCGAATCTACGGATTCATTTTTCTCAGAGACCCCAGCATTTTCTTCAGCAACAGGGTGCTCATTGCTCTCCGTCATCGAGTCATCAGGCACCACGTCTGCTGTCTCTTCCTGCTGAGGCTCGGGATTCCAACCGTTTTTGTGCCACAGAATGTTAAAATATGGCATGCTGAACTTGAACTCGTCACCCTCCTTCACCACACTCAAGCGATCACCAGATTCGAGGGCATCCGAGTCCCACTGGAGCTCCAAGTGTGACTGAGATGGATACTCGTACGTGGAAGCTCCACTCTTGTCAAAGTCCGCATCATCTCCCATTGAGATCGCGAGTTGTGGTAAGGGCATACACGCGGCATCCTGCTGCACAGATGCACATTTATACTGGAAGTTCAGCAAAAGAACACCCACATCTTCGTGCTTCTTGGTCTGGAAGTGTGCCAGATCCTCTGTTTCTGAAGTATCTTCGTGAAGAACCCGAAGAAGCTCCTCCAATTCGAAGGAAACCTCCCCGATGAGTCTTGCGTTCTTGCAAGCTTCTTTCTGGGTATTGTCTTGCTCTTGGGCCGCCAAACTCCGCCGTCGTTTTGCTTTTTTCGCTCCTGTGACTTCTTTTGTTGGTTGAGGTGCTGCCAAATCCGGGAGACCCATACTTTCGGGTGACTCTGCCTCCTTGAGTAGTTTCAGACTTTCGGCAATATTGCGTCGGTTGGCTTCGCGCTTCTCGACCTCCAACTTGAAATTCTTCAGGTCATCTCGTTTTTGCTTCAGTTTGGACAACTCCGCGCGGATCTTCGGGTCCCTGAGGGTTCCGTCTCCTTTTTCTTGAGCCTCCACGATTGTAAGCTTTAGTAGTTTCTCCTGTTGCCTCACCAAGTCGTTCAGAATGTTTTCCGTGGATTGAGCCTTCTTGAAGGATGCGGTTGCGGCAGCTAACTCAAGTTCGAGTTGCCTTTTCTTCGATCCGATGCGCTTAAAAATCTTACAGACGACTTTTTGCGGCTTCTGCGAATCGTGGTTCACGTATAACCGGAATTCGTCATCCGGGAAAGTGAACAAGGCATCTGGAGAAGGGTCACGCAAAATAGCGCTGGAAAAGACTCTTCCATCGTAAGAGCCGTCGGACTTCGGTTTCAGCTTTCTTTCGCACATCTTAAACTCCGCCAAAGCCTGCTGGTACTCTGGTGTCTGTGCTGTTTGCAAGGCAAGATCCTCCTCCAACTGCTGCAGCCTTTTTATGACGGACTGCGTTTCCCCACTCCACAGCTCGTTTGCCTTGATAGACAGATCGGGATTCTTTGGAGGCTCACCCCACAGAAATGACACGCCACGGGCACAAAGGCTTGGTTGCTTACTGTTGTCCTCCGGCGGCAAGTCGGACTCGTTCGAAACTTGGAACATCACATAAAGTTCCTCGGCTTGGCCTTCCTTGTTGAATGATGTGTCTTTCTGAATCAACCGATCCGCCAGCTCGGTCACACTCTTAATCTTCATGTGAAGGAAACCTTCGGCTCGTGACTGCTTCTTCGCAGCGAAGCCGCCTTCAAACTTGAACGTGGTCACAACTTGCTCTGAAATCTTCTCCAGTTTGCTGAACTCAAGGCCCTGCTCGCGCAAGTTATTGAAGAGCTCTTCAGTGCTCACTGTTTCATCAAGTGCCTTTGCAGCGACATCCTTCACATTAACTTTCTGAGGCGCAACAGTCATGGCCGCTTCTTTGCTCGGCTCGACTTCCTTTACACGACGCTCGGGAAGCAATTTGAAGGTTTCGATGCGGTAGTAGTCAGCCAGAGCGTGCCGATCCCCCAGTATGGGCTCATTATCAGGCCCCACGGCCTTGACAGAATACGCTTCGAGGAAATCAGCGAACGTAAGTCCGCCTGTGTCGTCAACATCCACATAGTCGCACAGATCGGTCCAGCGGTCCCTTGTCAGGTTCACATTTGATACTTTTGCTGCCGCCAGCAGTTCCGTAAGGCCCTTCCGGTCCATGATTAGTTGATCACCCGCTCGTCTCTCCTTGTTGCTGAACTCGTCAAAGAGTTTCTTCGAGTAGTACAGCTTCACCCAGATATCAAATGCCTTGTCATTAAGTTTCACGTGGGGATTTTTGTCGCACACGACCTGATAGAAGTAGTCGCGATTCCACCCTGGTAGTTGAGCATTCTTCAAGATACCCAGAGCCTTTTTGGCGCTGCCATGTGAGAGCACAGAGGCCTTCTCCAACCTCTCGATCGTATCATCCATGATCAGATCTCCATCGTTATCTTCCTGAAAAATGGAGATGATCTTCGCGAAGAGTTTGTCGGCCGTGTCCAGGAGCGTGTACACCTCTTTTTCATCCAGGGTTTGCAGTCCATCAATATCACTCCAACTACACGCGAACTGACGACGCGACAGACCAACAGTTGCCTTAGCACCCAAGCCCTCACACAGTGTCTTCCATCGAGATGCGTTCATCTGCATTTCTTCACCACAAACAATCCCAATGAACTTGTTGAGGTCGCCAAGCTTCATGGTCTTCGCTTCGTTCGGCTTCCACATGTCGAACAGTAAACTCGTATACTCCAGCTTCTCCCACAGCTTCGCAGGACTTGTTTTAAATTGCCTGAGAGCATCCGCAATTTTGGACACGTCGATGCCTTGGTGGCCCACCATAAAGGAATGCCAGTTCTCATGCAGCTCGAATTCCATTTCCGGTGGGTTACCTGAATTGCCTGGATCCAGGCCAACAACTTCGCTCGGACCGGCATATTTGACGGTTGCACCCTCCTTCTCTTCCCCAACTTTAAGCCCTCGGATCTCGATCGTAACCAGAGTTGACTCAGCGATTGAACACGCATCAAGTACCAACCGGACGGACTGCTGCTGCGAATCCCAGAACTCTTCACGGATTTCCGCCCCCGCAGGTTCGAGAATTTTAGCCGTCAGTGTTTCATCCGCATACCAGTTGGCACTGGGCATCTTAAAGACAAGCGAAGACTCCTCTCGCAAGGTCGTGAGCGAATTGAACACGAAAATTGTGCGTCCGTCTTCGTGAGAATAGTACGAGTTCAGCCGCAAGAACTGGAGGTAATAGGGGCGTCCGCTCTTTTGGCATTTCTCCAAACACTTTTTCACGTCAGCGAGGTGCGATTTGGCGGCACTTTTGCTCAGCGCAAACGGCTTAATGCAGTTCAACTGAATCAACTCAGAACCTCTTGTGTCACCCAAGGAGTTGATTGATGACAAAATGTCATCTTTGCAGACGCCTTGCTTGTCTGCAAGTGAACGTGCTTTTACATTGGTCACTATAGCGCACTGACCGAAAAAGTCGCTTCCTAATGTGATTCCCGAGGTCCCCTTCTCAAATTCTTTGCCCAGAGGTTGGAGTGACGAGTCCCAGTAGTCATCAGGGCGCCGTTGTCGCTCGCGGAAAGCTTTGGTCTGCATCCAGTTTTCTCGAAACTTCCAGTTCGTGAACAAGGACACGAAGGTTGCCACCGTTGTCTCGCCCTCGTAACCGGCCAGAGAGATCTTGCTTTCGGAAAGATCACAGGGCCCAAAGATGGCAGCGCTGCCGCAGTCCATACCCACAACCTGCAATTCCAGTGTCAGGTTTTCCGCGATACCAACTTCACCGTCCAGCGTAATTTCAAGCCATTGAGACGACTTGTTCCAGAGAATCGTCGCGAACTCGAAATCTGAGTGCTGTGGGAACATAAACTTTACTTGCAAATCCTCGACATACGATGATGCAGGTTTCCAGGGTAGCCCTTCAGGCAGGCGGATCACGATAGTTCCCCGTGAGGAGATCTGCTGGAAAGTCTTTACGAACAGCTGCAGTGTCTTGTCTTCTGGGATGTACTGAAAGTAAGAGTCTTGGCGGTGAAACGTGATTCTGCGCGTGTGTTCGCCCCTAAGCAGAGACTTTACGTGTTCCACACGTGTCTGTTCTTCGTCTTTATTCGCGGCTGGGGTATCATGAAGAAGATTGGTGCCGTTCACAGCGGCGACAATGTCGTGCGTCTGGATTATCGGGTGGAGTGCCGCCTCGCCATGCACACCAGCAACAGTTGAGCATTGCCCGTAGAAATCTGACTGAAGATCCAGCCCCACATCCCCTTGCTCAGTGAACGTGATCTCGTACGACAGCACTTGGTTGCGTGTGTTTCGAACCACGACTGTCGGTCTCTCGCTGGTGTGTCCTTCTTCATCTCCAGCAGGATCAACAGAAGAACCCTTCCGAGGTCGCTTCTCCTTGCGGTTGCTGTACGTGGTAGTCTGCTGGAGCAGGTCCATCCACGCCGAGTCATCCACATCCTTAGTGTCAGTAGCGCGAAGCAAGTTCGTGAACGCCTTTCTAGACACGTTTTCCTCGTCTTCATCCTTGATAGTGGCCAGAATGTTGTGGTTCGCCAGATCAGCGTACACCACTTCAGCTGGATCTTTGTACGGTGAGAAAACACGCTTCGAGTTCACTCGAATCCAGAAAAGTACCACAAACTGCCTCCAGTCCAAATATTGCCACGGCCTGGGCCGGTGGATCATCTTTGCGTCGCTGTCCGTGAAGCCCTCGATTGTCGTGTAATGCTCGATCTTGCTGCACATCAAATCCCAGTCCGTTGCCTCCGCCACCACATCGGCACAGCACGCACGCTGGATGTCCTGCAACTGCTCCAGCCCAATGACTTTGACTGGACCAGGCAGCGTCGTAGCTCGAGAAAGAGTTGTGTCACTCCACTCCACGCCGAAACGCTCTACGAGCATCTGCGCGAAGTGAATACACTCCTCCGCCTTCAGCACTTCGTGCACGATATCTTGGACACTCTCACTGCCAAAGAAGGGTGGTGGCCCAAATAGCGATCGGAAGTCACTTTTAGCTACCCGGTTGTGCCCGCCACTCGCCCCCAACTCTTCCATTGCAAGTTCCCAGTCCTGGGTCGATTTGGTACCCTTCCCGATACAAGCGCAGAGGTCGCTGAACTCTTCATGCGAGATGGCCTCCTGCACGTCTTTGGATGCTGTTGTGACCGTGCTGCCTTCGCCAACGGAGTGGAACCAGTCAAACAATCGGCTGAGAGCCTCGCTTGGCGAGATGTCTTCGTAGAACGGCAGCGTCGTGGTGGCGAAGGAGCCAGCCGCAGACGCCCGGCGAGGACTGCGCCGGCTCATCTCTTTGCCCAAGCTCGCTCGCGCTTCTTTGACCATGAAAATGTCCACGTTCGGGTCGACCTCTTCTTCCTCCGCATCTTCGTTCATATCATTTACATCAGTATCTCCATCTCGATCATCCGCCATGGTCACTCTTCGCTGCAGCGCTTGCTACCCAGCGAGTGTCCGTACCCCCACGCAGTGGTAGCGTCCACACAACCTCGTAAACCTGCTTCCACTCCTCACAGACTTATCCAGATCTTTGGTTGCCGCTCGCCTGTACGCGTCTGTAGCTCGGTTCTCCCTGCGGCGTCTGAGTGTGCGCTCACCTCGCACTCAGCCCAGAGAGATCCAAACTGGCGACGGCTCTGTTTGATCGGGCCGAGAAATATGCTGATCTGCCGAAGGAGTTTGCGCTCTTACTCGTTCCAAAGGCCACCCCGACCGTCCAAGGCGGCCCTAGGCGGCTCATGCGCATTGGAGGAGACGCTTCGAGCCAACAAAGAGACCCCGGGTTGCCGTCAAAGATCGCAGAGGGGGTGAAACTCCTGTTGGCTGCTACATTCTCCTTCTTCGGACGCAGACGACCAAATCTCAAAGCAAGGTGGAGGAGATCTCCGTCCCTGACTTGGGCTTCACACGTGGCAACGCCTCGATACATCCCTAAGTTACCATGAGATACCCAAGTACCGTCCTGGCCCTAGTGGACATACCGTTTGCTGTTCTAGGTCGATGTGTGTGAGCAAGCTAACGCACACCTGACACCGCGGAGTAGGCGTCTCCGG
>JAADYK010000684.1:0-15506 GCA_023338225.1 Halophytophthora batemanensis
TGCAAGCCAGCCTGCAAGCCAGCCTGCAAGCCATGCAAGCCATGCAAGCCTGCAAGCCGCACAGTCCGAGAGCCTTCGAGCAGACGTGGCCACCACTTTCCAGAGTGGGACCGTAACCGAGGCGAGCCGGCTCGGCCCGCTCGGCTCGCCATTCCCGAGCTCGCTCGGGAGCGCCGCCGTGAAGAAGCATGCTCACCGGCTGCATGTTGTGGAGAAGGATGCCGGTCGTGTTGGCGATGGCAATGGACGCATGGCAATAGCATGCTCGTCCAGCAGCGCAACTGCAAGGTCCAACGCGGCGTTGCGACACTGTGTCGGCCGTCCGACGACTCCACGCTGCTCTTACTACTCCGGGCCGCCGCACTGCATCCTCTGTCGTCTGTGTTGAAACCCTGCAAGGCGCGTGCGTTCACAGACTGCAGATGGTGTTGTTGCCTTGCAGTGCCTGCGGGTTTTATGCGAGGCCACCGTCTAGCGCGCGCGGATTCTCGGCTAGACATATAGACGGACAGCTTCAGCCCGCTGCATGCACGTGCGCCTGCCCAAAGAGACCGAATACGCCTCGCCGGCGGTGCAGGGCCCAAGGCTAAGGCGGGACGCAGGCCACGAGAGCCTCGAAGATTCTTTGGGGCGCGCCACGCAGCAGGCAGACGCTGGCTGCCAATCGCGCAGCCCGACCGCGCAAGCAGGGGGCTACAAAGTAGCTGCAGCAGCAGACTACAAGGCTTGTTGCAAGCTGCTGCCGGTTGTCTTGGTGTTGCGAGAGCAAGCGCGGGGCAAACGCGCGTGAGCTGCGCACAGGCTTAGATGACGGCGACGGCGAAAACAGGACTGCACTACATCGACGGCGCCATTTACACAAAGAAAGCCTCCGGAACAGCCCACACGGGATGGAATTGCGTCGGCACATCGTCAAGAATCGCTTGGAAGCCCTCGCAGCCACGAAGGTACTCCTCGGCCAACGAAACCTGGCGCTTAACGCCACCTCCACGGTAGAAGCACACGCACGATTTCCTGGACACCTTGGTGTTCTGGAGGTGCGACCCCAGTCAGTGCCAGGCTGGGCTGACGGGCCAGGTGGCTGGGGACGTCCGCCCGATGGGCCCGTCTTGGCAACGAGGTCCCGATGGTCCTGAAAGAGAAGCTTGATTCCGGCCCACTCGCGTTCGCTTAGTTCGTCGATTTGGTCGCGTAGTGCTGCGAAGACTTGCTGACCAACGAGCCCAACGTCAGCAGCAGCACCGCCGCAGGGAGCATAGCGCACCCTGTTTGCGGCCGCCTCGATTCGCTTGAGCCCGTCGCTCTCCACTCGGTTGGCGAAGTCCGCCTCCGAGTGCCAACCACTGCCAGGCCCCAGCGAGGCTCGCGGGCCACCCCGTCGTCGTGGCAGAGCTCGGGAGCAAGCGGCTCTGCGCACTCGTTGGCCGCGTCGGGTTCTAGGCGCGATGGAAGCCAGGCCCAGAAAGCGCTCCAGCACCCACGCCGCAACTTGGGGGAAGAGTCTTCCCGGACGTGGTCTGCTAGTATCGAGCATGATGTCGTCGTCGTGCGTGCACAGTAGTTTGGCCTGGCCCCGCCTCAGGTTGGCGTTTAGGTGGAATCGGCATTTCATACTGAAGCCAAGTCTATGAGCGGACCAATCACCCAAAGGGCGAGGAGTGGGCCGTTTGTGGGATTCGGCACTGGAGTGTCGGAGTCGGCGTCAGAGCGGGAAGAGTGTTGGATTCGGCATAAGAATAACCCCCAGATCCGCCGCTCCAAAAGAGCGAAGAAGCTTTGCTGTGACGCCGCCTCTACCTTGGCCGCGGCGCTATATTTGCCTCCTGAGCACGCAGCTCTGGGCGAGCGACACCCGTGGCGGTAGCAGCAGCAGCCTCGGACACACATACACACCGAGGCAGCGATGGACGTGCAGATGGACGGCGGGCGTGCCAGCGCCAGCAGCAGCAGCAGCAGCAGTAGCTCGCACGAGGAGAAGTTCCGCGTGTACAACGAGGCGCTGGTGCACGCAGCCACGTGCTCGGAGACCAACTGCCAGGCCGTCAACGGCCGCTGCCAGAAGGTCAAGGTCAGCATCGACCACTTTGTGCGCTGCTACGGCCCGCGCCGCAGGGTCTCCCCCATTGAGAGGTACGCGCTGGTTTCCCGCTTCGCGAAACCTCCCTTTACCGCCCCTGGAGGCGGCAGATTGGCACTTAGCGTGCTGCTCCCGTCTGGATGCAGTGCCGCTAACCGTGTGGACTGCCATCGTGTGTGTGTGTGTGTGGTTCTACTGTTAGCTGCGAGATGTGCTCGAAGATCTGGGGCCTGTTGTGCTTCCATGCCAAGACGTGCGAGACGCCCATCGGGCAGCGCTGTGCCGTCTCGCAGTGCGACTACCTGCGCGACAAGATCGCGCGCAAGCGGGAGAACGACCGACGCGAGCTGCAAGAGGCGCGCACCAGGATCCAGGCCCAGTTCGAGGAGTGGCCTGTGGAGAGACGCATAGCGCAGGTGGAGGCCGACCGCCAGCAGGTGCTGCAGCTCATCGCGGACATCCGAGCGGGCAGAGCGCGTCAGCAGGTGGTACAACCGCCGCCACAGCAGCCGATGATGTCCATGAGTTAAAAGGGAAGGAAGGAGCAGGCTACTGCGCGAGTTGGCGGGGTGGGAACCGCGGAGTGGCATGTAATTTGCTTTTTTTTATCTTTCATATCGGGCGCTGGGGGACTCTCCTTCCCCATTCTTCACTGTGGAGAACCCGTCGAGTTGTACGTCGCTGGCTTGCATGGGTCCCTTGGAGCAAAATGCAGCCTTGAGCGATGGCGTCGCTGGTCTCCAACTCAAAGTCGCCGCTGTGCTGGTTCCCCTGGCTTCTGTGTCATGGATGCTGGACTAATTCCCCCCCTTTGCCACAGGACCCTGGCAGTTTTCACCCTGCTGGGGTTGAAGCGACGTGCAGAGCGACCGCATCCTGGCTACGACGGAATGGGAGGCCGAAACGACCGAGTCGACGCCCAGTGGTGTCCGTTATGGTCTGGATGAGGGAGTGTCGGGCTCTGACGGCTGGAGCCACGCAACAATAGTTCATTCCCCAGAGCGCAGCCTTCCCAGCTCCGTTTTCACCGCTGTTTGCTCGTAGGAGGTGTCTTGGGCTCTAGGGGTCGCTGGGGCTCTGGAGTAGGACGATGGAAGTCGCGATAAGCTTTGGCGTGGGTGAACGCGTGGACGGTCTTTATGATCAGAACACGGACGACATGTGGTATCCGGGACGTGTGCGACGTGTTCACACCAATGAAGACGATATTGGAGCGGTCTACGAAGTGTTCTACGACGACGGAGAGGTGGAGACCCACGTGAAGCCCGAGTTCTTGCGGCGACACGTCCGAGGTACTATTTGCGTGGGCACGAGGGTGTTGGCTCGCTACGATGGAGGCGAGGAGTACTATCCAGGCCAAGTGTCCGACGTGCAGGATGACGGCCGATTCACAATCGCGTATGACGACGGTGAGGTGGAGGAGGACGTCCCGCTGGACTTCCTGGAAGAAGCAGAAGAGGAGGAGGAAGAGGAGGAGGAGGAGGAAGGGGAACGAGTGGAGGAAGAAACATCTCCGGATCCTGAACCAGCAGAAGGCAATGAAGAAGCCGAGCAACAAGAGGATCCCGATCTGACGACGAACTCGCCAGACAGCGATATCGAAAGGTCCACTATGGGGAATGGTGAAGACTCTGGGGAAGAGAGTGTTAAAGAGGCTCTCAAGGGAGCAGGGGGTTCAATAGTTCAAGACGATAGTCCAGACGCTACTGAAGAAGCGAGAGATGATGATCAAGCCAAAAGGGATCAACCCCAGCCTTCGGTGCATTCGCACGAGGAAGAACGATCAGAATCGACTGGCGGCCAAGAGGCCAACAGTGAATGCAAGAGCATCCTGGAATCACTTCGACTACTTGAGAAGAGATTGAACGACGCAGCATCCGCCAAATCGGTCCTGTCGGCTCTGGTAAAGCAGATGCGCGCATATCCTCAAGTTACGGCCGACTTGGTGCACGAACATGACGGCGAGCGTCTGGTGGTCGAAGCTCTCAAGTGTCATCAATCACATGCCGTGATCCAGTGCTACGGCTTCGTGCTTCTGCGCCGATTGTGCTTCCTCTGTGTGAAAAGTACGCACTTCTTGCTGCACAATGGGATCATCGAGCTGGTGACTCAGGCAATGAACACCTTTGCGGAGGACGCGATTCTCCAGGCATCTGCGTGTGGAGCGCTCGCGGTATTCACGCGCGTCCACGCTGGTTTGAGTCTTCTGCTCGAGTACCACGTAGCGCAATTGGTACTAGCCACACTGGTCTACCACAAGACATACAGCGTTCACACGCGACAGGTTCATTACTACGCCTGCGAAGGTAGACACGGTTTTATGGTGGTGGTGTGTGGAGAAGAACTATATCGGTGTGCTGGTGCTGACTTGTGTGTTGGTATGATTACATCCGAGCAGTGCTATTGGAGCTGAGTGAACTTGGCGACACCCGCACGCTTGGTCTCTTGTGTGGAGAACAGGACGAAGAATATGGGAGTGATATGTCTCCGATATCGCTCCTGCTCTTCTTACTGCGGCAGGGACTCTCTCTGGACGACAAGAAGGCATGTTGCGCTGTTGGCAGCCTCCTCATGTGGTACGATTGTCACCAAGACCAGTGCTTGAAGGCAATGCTCAGCATTAGTTACGTAACTCGATTGACGTTGGTTCTTACTGTTGTCATCTGTGTCTTGGCTGATCCAGTCTGGCAGCTAGCGGCAGACTCGCAGCGAGCTTGATCATCGACTTGAACGGTTTGTCGGAGCTCTCGACCGTCATGGCGAGGTACCCCACGGAGCCAAGCATTCAGAAATACTCGGCTGGGGCCTCCAAGCAAATCGCGCTATGCAGCGTGCACCACTCGCCCACAAAACGAGTGAAAGAGACTGCAACTGAGATCCTGCGCGAGACCGAGTCTTGGGAGAACCTCCACCAAGACCGGCCAGCCGACAAGGTTCGTTCCGTTCAGACCCGTCCGACGGCCATCAAAAAGGTCAAAAGTGGATCTACGACTGGCTACGGGGCATCGTCAAACTCTCGCAGATCTGTGTACGGTCAGCGTTCAACTCACAAACGCCCACAAACGTTCTCGAAGATCAACTCTCCAGTAGGAAAGGCACCTCACCTGCCTTCCAACATGAACTCGTTTGTTGGGAACCCAGCAGCTCGAGAGGTCCTCATACCTGGTGCTTCCTACCGCCAGCACCAGCGTCCACAACCAAGCAGTCTCGTGATTCTGGATGGAGCAAACAACACCTTCAATTCGGCACAGATGCGACGGCAGATTGCAAAGGAAGAGCGGCAGTCCACTCTGCTGGACACGTACGGTGTCCACGAGGTCCCTGGTAGGCACGGCATCAAGCGAACGCAACTCAAGACGCAGCTCATCTCAGCGGAATCTCCGTGGGCCACGGCGGAACAGCAGCTCGCTCGAGAGGAGATGCTGGCTGGTTCAAACGGAAGCAAACCCTACTCGAGTCCATCCGAGTATCACAACGACGAGTCTGTGTACGCACAACCTCAGCCCATGTCGACTCGACAGAACCGATGGGAGTCGGCTGACAACGACAGATACCACAATCCTACAGTCTACGACGACGGGTTCCACCTGCAGCAGCAAGTTGCGAAGAAGAGAAAGAAGAAACCACTGGGTACGCGATCTGCCTTTCAGGTACGAATCGAGAACGAAACCCAGCTGCGAGTGTCCAAGGAAATACGCTCGCCGTTCGCGTCTCCGCAACGGTTGGGTGGTGCCACCAAGAAAGCTGTCAGAGCGAGGCAGAAGCGGCTAGCTGGCGGTGGCGCCCGCTCCTCACCTACAGAACGGTCCAACAACGCTGCTAATCTGTCCTCCGAGTCTTTGAACGCGTATGCCACTCAGTTGTTTCACGACGACGCGACTGAAGCCGATTTCACCCCACTTAGAAGCAGCAGAATGACCCCGAGGGAGAAAGAAGACCTTCGGGAGCGAGAGCGATTGAGCTTCGCGGAGAAGCTGCACAAAATGATCGACAAGGCCAAGTCTACACTGGCCAATGGGACCATGACGTCAATCGCCGCACCAGAGGAGACCGCGCGGTCAACACGCTCAGCATCCTCCGTGAAATCGTTTTCGCGACCAGCTCAGATGGGAAAGCTCCGAGAGACGTCTGCGACGCGTTCGGACGGTGGAAAACGCGCTCTGGCTGGCAAAAAGTCTCGAGCGATGTCCAACAGTGCACCCAAACGGGCTACGAAAGAGGTTCCAACGGTCATGACGGTGTCGCAGGAGCGCGCAGAGGCGAAGAAGGCCAAACCATCGTCTGCTGTCCTCAAGCGCCAAGCGGAACCCACGCATGCAGGTGCATCAAAGATTGGATCGTCACTACATACGACTGGGGTCTCGAAAGCGAAAGCGAAAGCGAAAGCAAGCTCGACTCAAGGAACTGCTGTGCCAAAGCCAGCTAGGACTGTCAAACCAAGCGCCACCGATTCTGTAAAGAAAGCTTCGATTGAATCTCCGAACCACGAGCCGGCGGACTCGAAACCGATGTTGAAGGACGATAACACTGCAGTCGCTATTGTGGCCAACGTGGCAGCGGGTGCTTTGGACACAGATGACACGGTGCAGCAACAAATGGAGTCGATTGACTCCACGGTGAGACCCTCCAGTATCTCCTCAGGTCCAGCAGAAACTTCTTCCGTGACAGTAGATCTCTCGACCAAGGTTCAGCCTGGCGTGGTGGAGTCTGGACGCACTTTGATGGTGCCGGTACAAGCTGTTGAAAGTCAGATTGAGGTTGTGATTCCTCCATCCGAGACAAACCCAGAAACTGAAAATGCACCGGAGTCGATGGCAGTATCAGTCACCATTGATGCGGAAGTGCTGAAGAGTGCAGAAGCGACAGTACCCGAAGAATTGAGCGACGTTGCTAGCTCAGTTATTGCACCAAAACTGGAGGTAGAAGCAACGAGTGCCGCAGAGATTGAACCACCAGCCGAACCATCGTCCCCTGGGGTTGTGCCTGTGGCAATGAGCAGTTCAGATGAATCGGTGGACGTTGTAGCGGATCCAGTGGAAACTGTGGCAGGATCGAACGAGGAAACCAGCGCTACTGTGACGGAGGAGCTTAACGATCAGAAAAGTGAAGCAGCTGCAGCTGTCGATACCATGTACGCTGGCGAGGAGGGCGAGTTTGAAGATGACAGCGACGATGACGAGCCTGCGGCAGAGGATTCCGCGACCTCGCCTGATGGTAATGAGTCAACTATCGTTGATCCATCAGACCCCGCCAACGACGTGCTGATACAGCCAAGCAAGAGTGGTGAGGAACTCTATGCAGATGACGATGAGTACAATGATTTTGAGGATGATGAGCCACTCAGAATGGCGGATCCGGCGGTCGGAAACGAAGTAGCTGAGGCTGAGGCCCCTGCTGAGGCTATCCTCGGTGTCAACCACGAGGTTGATATGGTGGTTGTGAAGATTGAAGATGCCATCGTGGAGGTGGAAGGTGCCAACTTGGACGAGGAGGAACAGCACAGGTTAAGATACGAAGACCAACACGACGAGAATGGCTCTCTTGACTCGAGGAAATTGGAGGGTTGTACACCTGATGTCACCGTGGCTGAGATAACGAAAGTTGTCGTGTCCGAGACAACCAAAATCACTGAGGTCGAAGCAGCAAAAAATATTGAGCCTGAGATCGTTCAGCGTACTGAACCTGAAGCTGCAGAAAGTGTTGAAACCGAGGCGGCCAAAAGTGCTGAGACCGAGGAATCTGCGTCTGCTGTGCCTAGAGAAGCAGAAACAGAAGACTATGATAGGGGTGAAATTGTGACAACGGGAATTGATGCAGAGTACACGCAATCGGAAGAAACGTCTTCACGTGCAGTCAATTTGGATGAAGGCCTTGACGCAAAAGAGAGTGGCCACGAAGAAGACGCTGCTGATGAAGATGGCCATCCTGCATCGAGTGAAGAAAATGCGGATAGCATCCCCGTGGGAGACCGGATAAAGGTCGATAGCACTGGTGACGACCTCGCCGCACCGGACACTCTGCTCGATACTAACGGTGAGAACAAGGACGCACCTGCCATGGACTCAAGCAAAAAAGAGCACGAAGATCGCGAAATTAACCGCTCGAGCGGAGATGAGGTTTCTGAAGCCTATGGCGACATCAACTTGGACGAAGACACGGAGATCGATGCTGTCGAGGTGGAAGCAGGGGCCGAAGGCGAAAGTTCTACCATTGATGTCGTTCCTGAGCCCGCAGAATCGTCGCGAATTGACGTTGTTCATGCTACAGCAACCGATTCACCGGAGGCCAGTCCGCTGACCACGGAGACCCCGACAGCAGTCAAAGGAGGGGATGAGATGGAGGAACTACACACTGACTGTGCACTTGGCACTGCACGCTCAGCGGCATATGGCGACGACGACGACTTTGACCAAGATGAAGCGGATGGAGGTGGAGAGGGTGAAACATCAAACCAGCAGCTGGATGAGGTTACTCCCGTGGAAGTTGCAGTAAATGGTTCTCTGTCCGAGATTGTAGCACCTACGAATGAGTTGTTCACTGTCCCTAAGGAAGAAGAGGAATCACTCAAGTTGGCAACAGACCGCTCCGATCTCAGCGCGCGCTCGGGTGCTTATGGAGATGATGATTTCGACGAAGACGTACAGGGTGACGCGGAGGAGGCCTCAATTCAACCCGATGCGTTTGAGGCTGCTGCTGAAGACGGTGATCGTGAGTACCCGGATAAGGAATTGACGGAGTCGTTTGATGCTCCGTCTTCGCAGGACACCAGTGCACTTCCAGATGTTGGCACTTTACCAAGTGGAAGTCTCATTGTAGAGCCAGACGAGAAAGCCAACGAGGGTGTAGCTCTCGACCGCTCTCAGCACACTGGGCGATCGGGAGCTTACGGTGAGGAAGACTTCGATGAAGTCGAGTACGAAGAGTCTACGAAGGAGGTAACTGAAAGTGCCGATGCGGTTTCAACTACGGAAAAGGCTGATAAGACCCCAAACTCGCCACTACCAAGTGAAGACGAGGATGTGACTCCTTCTGATGCCAACCCAGATGCTGAAGGTGTAATTCCATCCAATGCGTTCACTGAAGATGGAAACAAGGCTGTTGAAGTGGAACATTTGGCCACTAGCCGCTCTGATTTCAGCTCGCACTCTGCGGCGTACGGGGACGATGACTTCGACGACGACGCGCAGGAAGATGCAGCATCTGCTGGTGGAAATAGTGATGAAGATACTACTGCTCCGGCTACCGAAGAGTCCAACACTAGTTCCGAGGCCACGCGACCCAAGCCAACTGTAATGGAGGAGAAGGACGCGGAGCCCCCAACGACCACTGAAGTTCCCGAAACCGTCTCTACGGCTAAAGTGAATCCCATTACCCTTGGAACTGAGGCAAAAGCGGAGAACACTCTCAGTGGCCGCTACGATGCCAGTGGGAACTCAGTGAGATTCGACGATGGCGGCTTTGATGACGACGAAAAAGACAATGAAGTGTCTCCTAATGCGTCTTCAGAAGATGCCGAGAAACCATCTGAGCCAGGAACCGAACAACCAGCAGTCGAAGTGCAAACCTCTGAAGATCCCTCTGTAGCAGTCGAAATGCAATCCACTGAAGAGTTTGCGGCGACAGTTGAACCTTCGGAGTCTTTGCCTGCTGGCACTGCCGATCTGGCAGGCGCGAAGAGCGATTCTAACGACAATGGTACTAGTGCTCGGCCAGAAATGACTCTGCCAAGGGAAAATCCAGTCACGAGTGAAGGAACTGGCGTAGGTTTTGACAACAGCGTGGCTGAACCAGAGAGTGTGTTCGATACTGCAGCACCAGAAGGAGGGGAACTGAATACTGCTGGCTCTTCAGAGTCAGAGTTGCCCCCATCACTGAGCAGTCCGGATGGGAATGATGAGGAAGGGGGTTATGATGACGATGAATTTGGCGGCGCCGAGTTCGAAGACGATGATGATAATGGGAACGATGCGGAGGCTCCGAAGGACGCTCAAAGTCCTGGTGAAGCCGCACGCAGTGGTTCTCCGTCTGATGAGGATGGTAGTGGCAGGGAAGAGCCACAGCCCACAGGAGAAAATGGTGAGGAGGATGAAACCACAGTGGTTGAGGACACGAACGAGTTAGTCGAACCTGAGGAAACCACTCTGGGAACCGGAGACAGAGACCAGCAGGAGCTGACAGAAACACCGTTGGATCCACCCGAGGAACTCAATGCAGACTCACCACTGGTGGACAAGGAATCGAGTGAAGCTGAAATCGGTAACAGCACGCCTGCCATTGAAGACAATGTCAACTTGGTTGCAGACGAGAGGCTTGTCTCAATGGAGCCAGAACAGTATGAACCAGTAACTAATAGCGACAAGGTATTGAAGCTCGTCGAAGTATCAGGTGTTGCTGGCTTGAGCGGTGCTGAAGAAGAAGACAATGGTGGCGATGCGCAAGAGTTCCCTCCAGCTAGCGGAATGGACAATATCAGCAGCACCCCAGTCCTTTCTACCGAGCCTAGTGAAAACAGCCTTTCCGGTGTTGAGGACTCGGTGGGCGTGACTTCTACAGACCAAGACTTCGAACCTGACATGCCGACCTCCGTGGTTCATACGCCAAACGATGTCCCATTTGAATCACCCGAAAGCAAGGGTGGAGATGACTATGCAATGGAGTTTGTGGGCGCGTCAGCAGACTGCAGCTCCGATCCAATTGACCCGAATGCAACCAGCCAGAGCACAGCACTTAAGTCTGCACTGACTTCTGAAAGGCATGAGAAAGCATTTGCGTATGTGGATGTCTCGCCTGACGATGCCGAGCTCAACAGCGAGCAAGATATCGAAGCAGCGTCCTCTGATCCTGATGACCAAGTCAATGCACACGACCAAGATCCTGCGCTTGTTAATGCAGAAGAACCTCTTGCCTCACAAACTGAGGAACCGACAGTGCTCAGTGACAACGCTGCCGCAGCAGCGAACTCTGAGCCTGAGCAGGATAGGTGTGAGAACGACCTGGAAACTGAGAATGAGCCAGGCGATAGTGCCAATGCGGCTTCAGAAATTGGCACCGAGTTGAGCGCTTCCGACGCTCAAGATGGAGATACGAAGGAGTCAGATGCTTCTGCGGCGAATGAGAGCACCACTATTCAAAACAATGCAAGCGAAGAAGGTGAAGACAGTGGCGGCGCTAGCATTCTCACCGAGGAGGCTGAGCAACCGATAGATGATAGCCACGGGGTTGAGGGTGGGGAAAACGAGGATGTAGAAGTTTGTGCGGAGCAAGCGGCACCTGTGGAAGATTCAGCGAATGCAGAGGAGCCAGCCACTGTTACCGAGCCATACGCTATTCCAGCAACGGAACCGGAAAATGGTATCGATGCTAAGGTTAGGGTGGAGTCGTCGATGTTACAAAAGGAAGCAGTACCTCCTCTCAAGGACCCTTCTGGGGTGGAAGATGCCGCTGTAGATTCGCCTTTATCCGACAAGATCGCAGAGGGTGAGGTGACGGAAGAGAACCCTGAACCAGACAAAGCTAAGTCTGGTGAAGACTATGGGGACAATGACTTTGACGAGTCGGACGGAGATGAAGCTGCGGTCGAAGAAAGTGTGGTGGAGGAAGACCCAGTCGAGGATGTTGCGATCGGAGAAGTTGTGGTCAAGGAGGCTGCAATTGAGGAAGCTGGGATCGAGGAAAACGCCATTGAGAAGCATGCCATCGAAGAGGCAGCAGCCAACGAAGGTGCAGTTGAAAAGGTTGCTGTCAAAGACGCTGTGGTCGCAGTTGATGCGCTCACGCACGCTGCGGTTCAAAGTGATGTTTTCGAAGGCCCTGACAACCAGGGAATTGCAAATAAGGTCTCCTCCAATACGGATGATGCTGTTATCACGCTGGAGTCCACTACTGCAGCAGCATTGGATGATCTTCCCGACGCTGTGACCCCTTCACGCAGCGAAAATGACACTCCTAACGAGTTTGCTTCTGATAAAAGCGATGGCGTCATGCCATCTAGTTCGGAATCAGCACCAACAGCTGAAAATGAGCGCAACAGCGAAGACTCCACTGGTGAATCTCCCATTGAAACGCGCGAGAGTGACGAGCTTGAAGCGCCCAACGAGTTGCATGAGCCCAAACCTGGAAGTGATATCGTCACGGAAGAAATTCCTGAGTCTGCTGGACCCGCTGAAGCTACGGCTGCTATTAGCAACATGTCCGAGGGTGAACCAGTGCCAAACGTAACAGAGAGTACTCCTGATCCTCCAGCATTGGAAAAGCAAGGTGACAATTTTGATGTTGATGGCAAGCAGGTAGCCACACCGTCCAAAGAGAGTCTAGCGACTGAATGTCTTTCTTCAAGATCCTCTCTTGACGCTCCAGCTGCAAGCATGAGTAACGAGCCAAATGTTGTTAAGGAGGCGGTAGAATGTCCTACTGATGAGGAAAAGACTATGGCGCCGCCACCTGTACAACCAACAGAGGAGACGGAGGATGATTGTTCCGAGCAGCCAACTGCAGAGGTCTCCACCGAGTTGGAACCGCCCACCATTACGGTTGAGCCACCTCAACCCACCGCCGATTCGATTCCACCCGAGAAGATTGAAGATAACGAAGAGCTGGAGTCGGAGGAAAACGAGTACGACGAAGAGGACGAGTACGACGAATTTGAGGACAACAACGAAGATGTCGCGGATTCCAAGCCCGCTGAGACTTCTCCTGTTGTAGTCTCTGCGACCGTTGCTGACTCACCTGCTCCCAGCAATGAAGACGAATATGAAGACTTTGAGAACGAGGACGACACAGAAGAGAAACCAGTAGCACTGTCGTCCAAAGTTGCAAATGTCGCTGTGCCTGCTACTAGCATCCAGGACAATTTACCTACTGCAGGAGACACCTCGCTCGATCAACCTTCGCCTCTTTCGGCTGATGGAGGATACTCGGACGACCAAGAGGATGACTATGAGGATGAGACACCGGCGTCGAGTCCTAAGGCTTCACCACGCTTGAAAACCACGGAGAAGCTGGAGAAACCTGCGTCTACAGTGGCTGCAGTGCCATCAGAGCCTACACTGGACGATTATATGGAGGAGGAGGACTTTGAAGATGTCCAGGAAGAGCCGAAGCGGAGTGCACCTGAAACCAAGACTTCCAAGCCGGCAGCAGTGATAGCAGCAGACTCTCCAGCCGTCGAGTCCGACCTAGAAGAGGAAGAGTTCGAAGCGGAATACGACGCAGAGTACGACGAGTTTGACGACTAGAGGCGATGGCATAAGCAGCAGGAGTGGTGGTGAATAGAGTAGTGGCGTATTGTTCTCTATGAAAGGACACCCTTATGAAGGTGGGTAATGAAGTAGCAACGAATGCAATGGACTTGCCAATTCATAGCATTTACCTCGTTATTTGGCCGAGAAGTCCCTCTTCCCGCCCGTCTTCTCCACGAGTCGTGTGTTCTCAATGACGATCTCGTGCGAGAGCGCCTTGCACATGTCGTAGACGCAAAGCGCGGCCACAGAAGCGCCTGTGAGCGCCTCCATCTCCACACCCGTCTTGTGCGTCACGCGCACTTGACATTCCACCTCAATGGCATCATCACCCACGACCTCCAATTGCACCTGACAGTCCTCTATTGGTAGCGGATGACAGAACGGAATAAGAGAACTCGTCTGCTTGGCACCCAGCACACCAGCGATCACGGCTGTCGTGGCAATGGGACCTTTGGGGCCCATGAGCAGCTCACTTCCGTCCGTCTTGACGCCAAGTCGCTCTTCGCCAATGCGTCGCAGCTCGTCTAGTACTGCGGGTGGTAGACGGATAGTGGAGCGCGCGGTAGCAGAGCGCCGCGTCACGCGCTTGGCGCCCACGTCCACCATGTGCGGGGAGCTGCCGTCGCTGCTCACGTGCGTGAACTTCCAGGCTTCCTTATCGTTGCCCTTGTCGTCGCCCTCGCGGGCGCTGGAGAACGCGGCGGTGCCTGCAGCTGCTGGACGCGAAGCGCGCATTGACAACGCCCGCGTGGCGTGGCGGAGCGCGTGGAGACGTAGCAGCATGGGCAGAGAGGGAGGTCCCGGAGCACGCCGGAAGATTTCAGTGTGAATGCGTCATTTGCCTGGCGCCTCGATTTATTCCGAAGCTACCACGAGATACCAAAGTATTATCCTGGCCCAAAACGGCTATTTTCGAGAAAAAATCTACTATTAGACATATGTCGCCCACCCCAATCAAAGCCAACCAAAACTCTCGTATGCACTGACCCTAGTTGAAGTGATTTGGCTACGCAAGTAGATCAAGTGTCTTGACACGCTCTCGCGCGGCAACCTTCTCCGTCTTCTCTCTCACACAAAGCAAGCTCTTCGCACGGTGTCCAGCTTCTTTGCGCGCCTCGAGCTCCGCCTGCTCTCCTCGTTTACTCACGGCAAGGACGAGATCACCGTTGGCTATGCCTTATACCACGAGTTCACCACCGTAGTCGACTACCTCTGCTCGTGTCCGCGCTGCCGCCGCTCCGCCTCCGCTGGCGAGGCCACCATGGCCTGGGTCCTAGAGGCACTCACCGGACTCCCATGGGTCTCAACCCGTATGGAGCTGGTCACCGCCCTGGAGCTCGACGCCTGGTGCGCCTTGCTGCGCATGGCCTTCGAGCTACAGGAGCGCCAGCATCATGTTTGCGTTCGAGCGTGGATGACCGAGGACGAATTCCAGGACCTGCTGATGCAGGCGGGACGCTCGCAAACTGGTCGAAGCCGAATTCAAGGGCATTCGGCTTGTGATGATCGAGGACGGCGAGTTCAGCGACAATGTGCAGCAGACGGCGGCCGCTCTAGCGGGACTTGACCTCCCTGTTCCTCCTGCGTTCGACTTGGTGGCGATGGAGAGAGCCTTCCTCGCTCATCGGGCTCGTGTGCTCGCCACGCCACCGAACGCTGGTCGTCGAGCCGACCCAGGCCGCCCCAGATCTCCTGTGTGGCGCCACCTTTCCGACGACCCGGACGCGCTGCGCCAGTCGGAGACAATGTGCTGGTACTGTTTGCAGAACGTGAAGCACAACCGCCTTCCGAAGGTGGCTGCACGTCACCTTTGTTTGCGAGTGTCCTGCGTTCTCTCATCTACTGGCTGAGACGCCGTTGAGGCTTTGGTCTAGCTGGGCTTGTGATGTTTGAATACAGTGTTGTTTGTCTGGTGTGTCTGGTGTCTGCGTGCCTCTTCTTTCAACGTGAGTTTGCACTCGACCGAGGAGGAATTCTTCTCTGGCGTGGGTAAACTTTCTCGTGGACTGCAGACGACCCAAAGCTCTCCGCGGCTAGATGATCATGTACATGTGCATATATGTGTGTGCACGCGTCTGCTGTGTGCTGAGATGAGTTGCTGACGCATATTGAGTCGTTCTTGTCGCGTGCAGTGACGCTGAGCGTACCAGACTCTGCCACGAGCGACAAAAGCTGGCCGACGCGCTCCA
>JAADYK010000685.1:0-15498 GCA_023338225.1 Halophytophthora batemanensis
CATCGCCTCGGCCTTCTACATGTCTTGCAACTCTTTGGAGCGTCTCGACGTGGTTCAGGCCTTCTTGACCGCTCTTTTCGATCGAGTTATGAACCGATGTGCTCCTTCGCGGTGGATTCGAGTTCGGCGAGCTTTGTCTCCTTTGAGTATGCACACGCCTCAACTGCTCCAAGCTGATAGTTCCATTGCCGTTCGCGTCCAGTTGCTCAACGAGCGAGTCAATCTCACCGTCGCTCTTCCCCTCGCTTTCCCTCATGAATCGTCGGAACGCGTCGTAACTGATCTCGCCACTCCCATCCGCGTCAAGTCCGACGAGTGCTGAGAACAGTTTGTCGCCATCCTCCCGCCTCACGTCCTTGTTGTTGTCTTCTTCGTCTGGATCAGCACCGCATTGCTCCATCTCTTCACCCTCCACTTCATCTTCGACTCCTAACAAGTCGGCCAAGACCTCAAATGCAATGAGCTCCGAGTTGTTTGGGTCGATCTCTCTCAGCACGGCTTGCAACTCTCGCGGCTTCAGCTTGATACCCAGACCAACGAGCACCGCACCGAACTCCTGGTGATCTAACGCCATCTTCCCGTCCACGTCGTAGTCCACGCACATGGCTCGCAGCTCACGTTTCCCACGCAACTTCTTCCGCTCCAACGCCGCCGTTGCCTTGTCTCGCATGACGCTCAGAACTTGCTCTACTTCGATCGGCTCCGATTCCGGCGTCGTTGAGCTCTGGACATGACTCCGAGAAGTCCGAACGCTGCCCCGTGCCGCTGGGGTCTTCGTGTGGCTCTTGACAGGACGCAGTTTGGTCGGCGATGCTGTAGCTGTCGTTGGCACGACTGCTGCTACTGGCTGCGCTGGCGGGCGGTAGAAGAGCAGACCAGCCGCGAACTCGTCGTAGTCGATCGTGCCAGAGCCATCTCGGTCCAAAAAGTCCACTACAAGCCGCGTCTCCTCCGGCGAGAACTTGTGCTTGGCCATGAAGCGCCCGAACTCTTCGTGGTCCAGGAAGCCGCTCTGGTCCTCGTCCTGCTCCAGGAAGACCTCCCGGATGGACTTGTTGTGGCCCACCACACGCTGCCGCAGCTTGGTGCGGATGGCTTCCAGGGGGTCCACCGTCTCGACCGCCGGCTGGCTCCGAGCTGGCGCCAACGACTTGGTCGACTTCTTGACTGCATTGCGAGTGTAATTCTGCTCGGACCCCAGCTTGATATCGCCCAGGAAGGCGTGGAAGGACACGTTCTGGGCTCCACGACCCGCTAGATGCTGCACCAGCGCGTCGGCGTCGCCTCCTAGGAAGTCGTGGTCGCGTAGTAGCACTCGGAACTGCGCCAGCGACAGCACGCCGGCACGCTCGCGGTCGTACGCGCGGAAGGCGTCCTTGACGTTCTGCGTGCGGCTGCGGAGCACCACGCGCTCCAGCAGCTTGCGGTGCAGGTCATGCAGCGCTCGTGCCGTTAGCGGCGACTCCAGCGCGCCAGTGGCGTCCTGCTCCTCGCCTTCTGCTATTGACGGACGTCGCGAGGACCGCACAGTGTACTTGCTACTGGCGCGACGCTGACTACGAGCGTGAGCCACGGCTTCTGCCTGCTCGTCGTGACCACCCTCGACGCTGTGGAGCGTGGAGAAGCCGCCAGCGCTCGGCAGTGCGTCCCGATCGCGTGGAGATACCATGGCGGCGATGAGAAGTACATGCACAGAGGCCACGACGAGCAGAAGCAGAGAAACAAGGAGCCTGGAGGCTATTTCCAGCGCATGAAGCACAAGTCGAACTACATGAGACGCAGACCCCCAGCCAGCACAAAAAGCCATGTATGTACACGCCAAAGGGCTCTCAGCCCCAAGCCAAGCGCTTTCCCTTTCTTGCTTCCCTGCCGTCTCTACTTAGAGCGTGACACCCGGCACGGACGCGCCCGTGGCCGACACCTTGGGCTGAATAGCCGCCGACTCGTACGTGTCGTGCGAGTACGTGTTCTCGTTCGTGACGCGGTAGCCCGAGTACGTGCCCGTGCTGCGCGCGTTGGAGGACGCGGCCGACGAGTGCAGCGGACTGGTAGCAGCCTGCGGCGAGCGCGGCACGCCCGCGACAGCCATGGCGTGTGCGCTACTCTGCTCGTCCGCGATCTGCTGCTGCAGCGTGAAGCGCGGCTCCCCCATAATGGGTACCGAGTCCTGGCGCGCTCGCGACTGGTCTTGCGGCTGGTACCCGCCCGTGACCGAGTCGCTACGCATCTTGGAGGCCGGCGCCGGCATCTGCGCAGGTGCAGCCATCACTCCAGCATTCTCCTTCCGCATGGCCATTGCGTGCTCCTTCTGAGCACGTTCCGCTGCCGTCACACCGCCCGCAGTGGGGATGGCAGCGCTGCCACCGCCACCTACAGCCGCGGGGGCGTAGTTGTTCGTGTTGGAACGCGGGGCCTCGAAGAACATGTCGCTGTGGCGGTCCAGCTCGTCCTCGTCGTCTTTCTTGCGGCCACGCACGTAGATGGTGATCACAATGAGCGCGCCCACCACCACGGCTGCCACCACCGTCGGCACGATCCAACTGTTCGTGGTCGTCGTGGTGTCTCCACTGCCTGTGGTGGCCGACTCGGAGCCGCTCGACTCGGAGGCCGATCCGTAGACCGACTCGTTGTTGGAGCTGTCCAGCGTGGCGGAAGACGTGTCCGTGGTCGAAGACGCCGAGGCTGAAGCCGACGTGGACGCAGCCGCCACTGTGGCGGTGGGCGTGGCCGTCGTGGCTGTGGGCGTGGCCGTCGTCGTCGTGGTCGTACCCGTGTCCGAGCTGCTGTCCGAGCTGCTGTCCGAGCTGGCAGCAGCCGAGGACGTGGTGGTGGTGGTCGTCGTGGTCGAGTTGGTGGTCGCCTGTCCGTGGGCCAGCGTGGCCACCAGCGCCAGCAAGAGCGCCAGCACCAGCGTGCGGCGTCGCGTCAACACCGCCATGTCCCTCTTACCTGTGCGCGTGTGAGTGTGCGTGCGTGCGTGTGGGGCTGATACTCCCGCGGGCGAGGCGAGCGGGGAGTCGAGCGGGGGTCGCGCTGTCGAGCTGTCGAGCGGCGGGGCGCTTCCAGGCGAACCTCGTGCTCTGGCCGACGTCTGTCGAGTGGCGCTCGCGCGTCAAAGGCGGGGAAGGAGCGCGCGCGCGTCGAGTGCGGAAGTCAGCGCTCCGGCGAGCGACAACGGAAGGGAGCGAGTGCTGGGGAGAGCAGAGCAGAGCCCAGCCACTCCCACCGCCCGCCTTCTTCTTCCCCCCCTCAACCATACGACGCCCCGAGCCGGGCCATCTGGGTCTGGCGAGCGACGAAAAGCGCGGGAGAGTGCCTTTTTTGGGCCGCGGCCCATCCGCCATACTTTGTTCAAGTGCGCGTTCTGGGGGAATGCGCCGCGGTGCCCATTTTGCTGCCCACAAAAGTGCACAAAAGAGGCCCGGAATTGCATTGGCCAAGCTGCTGCATGTCATGCTGCGGCGCCCAGGGTCCGCGCCGCCGCCATGCGCGTGGCGCCAGCAGCGGAGGCGAAGCGGGCGCGGCGCCGAAGTCGCGGCCGGCCGGCCGGCTGGCCGCCGCGCGCTCGCCCGCATTTGTGCACTTTCGGGGCGGCCACCGTGGGAGCGCAGCGAGAATCATCCATCGCTGTAAATCAAGCAAGCGCCCGAACGCACTGACTTCTGCCGACCAGAGCCATGTGCGCGTGCTCTGCAGCTGTGACTCACTCGTAGAGCGCCTTGGACGCAGGCTCCAGCTCACGTGTGAGCGCACTCTTGGCCGGCACCCTCCACTACGACCAGCTGGACCGCAGCTCCGCGCTGGCCACCTGCCGCCGCCGCCGCACGCACAGGCCGGAGCGGACAGCGGACTTGGTGGCGCCTCCGATTCCTTGAAGCCGCGCCAAGCTCGGCGATCTAACACTGGAACGCGTCGTTTCGAGCCCAGTCGACAGCCCCGCCGGCTGAAGCAGTGACCGCTTGAGGCGTGAGCAATGTCCTGTACCTGCGTGGAGCGAGCTCCGAACTGGCAGGATGTGGAGAGCGCCTTTCAGTCTCTCTTGCCCCCACTTCCGGGCAGGACCCTTTGGCTCCATGCACAGTTGGCGAGCGGACGGGATGTCGTCTGTGCTGGCCGCGACTCTACGGAGCTGAGCTACACACGCAGGTTGCTCCCACTGGGTCATCACCTCATCGGCGGACCAAGCCGCTGAGGTCGAGCTGCTGGCAAAGACCCCCGCTTGCAGGCAGACGCGAACGCGAGCGGCCGCCACCCCGCTTCCGACGTCGCCGGCGTTGCAGCCCTCTTCAACGTTACTGCGCCCCACTTGGCAGCGTCTCGAGCGGTTGCAGCACCAGTCGGTCGGATTGAAAACGCGCGTCGCCGATAGACGTCTCTTCGGGTCAGGAGCGCCAGGCTGCCGCATTTCTCGTCGCCATTCGTCGTGTCGAAGCGGACATTCCGCCATGATCCGCAAGACAGCGTTCACTTCCCGAGGCGAGTCGCGCCCAGCCACCGCAGCTATGAAGCGCCCCGTGCGGACCAACCCCAAGGCCGGCTTCGTGGAATTCCATCCGTCCATGTCGCTCGAAAACCCCACCACCGTCCTCGACCTCCTGCCACCGACAGCCCCCACACCCGCCATCTCTAGCTCGGAGCCCCAGGCAGTCGAGAACGATGCCGAACTCACGCTGGAAGGCGTTCTCGCCCACCGTGGGCACGTCTGGACCAAGGTTTCCGAGGTATTGGCTCACACTGCAAGGACTCCTTCTCAAACATCTTGCGGGTTTGAAGGCCTCCAACTACTGCGTGCTCTGGTTAATGTTGTAGATCATCGAGAAGCTCAACTCCGTGGAAGCATATTGCGGCGATGTCCTCGCCTTGCAGAAGTTGCAGCAGCTCCGTCTTCTCTGCAATATCCTCTCCACCATTCACTGCGCTAGACAACGAGTGCACTCGTTATTAGATATGCGGTCTACGCGTTCCAATGCTTAATCTGCCCGCTCAGTTCCTTGACCGCACATTTGCACAACAGCGCGAGACCCACCTGCGCACACTGCAGCTCACTCTGCTGAAGGAAGGAAGAGTTCTTCCTCACAAGGACAGCACTGCTGCTACTACTCTGGAAACCACAGAAACGTACGTGGTTGCTGCCTCTTGCCTTTGAAGCTGGAGCCTCCGTTCTGATAAACGCAGCTCCTTCACGTGTGCTTGTCTCGTCCTAGGAATGACAAAGAGAACCCGGTTGTAGACCAGTCTACTACTGACCCAGAGATGTGGAAGCAGGACGAGAATGGGCGCGTCGAGATTGTTGACAGTGACGCTATCGACCTGATCGAGCTCTCGGAACGATCGTTCTAGTACACAACCCACCTCGCTAAGCGTGCATACATCCTTCATTACATACTCACAGAGGACTTCGTGCCTCCCTAGAGTCAGCACAACCAGAAACTCGTTCAATCCAGTTAGATCGGCTTTCCGTCCAGGTCTTCGTCCTCGTCCAAGGGTGCACCATCCAAATCATCGTCTAGCGGCTCGCCATCCAGATCCTCCTCGTCCATAGGCGCACCGTCAAGATCGTCATCCATCGGTTCGCCGTCGATCGGCTCACCGTCAATCGGGTCTCCATCCAGATCTCCTTCGTCGATAGGCTCGCCATCCAGACTCTCATCTTGCTGCAGCCGCTCTTCTTCCTTGCTTCGTACCGCTGGCGTTGGCTCTGCCGTGTTCTGTGCCGAAGGCTCTGAGCTCTCCGTGGCTGTGGGAGCAAGCGTACGGGTTTTCTTCGCAGTGACAGATTGGGTCGTCGCAGTTGCAGTCGGAGACGTGAACTCCTTCAGCCACTTCAGCCTCGCCAGCAAGTGTTTCGCATTGCCCGTGGCCAAGATCCCCGCTTGTCTGCACGTCTTCCGCAATCGCTCCACGTCCACTTCCTCCACTCCCTCCAATGTTTGACCATGTGTAGCCATGTACTCGTCTTCTTCCACTTTTCGTAGGAAAGTGGCGTTGAGTCCCACCAATACCCCCGGCGGGAACAAGCTCCAGCTCTCCCACGCACTCAGGACATTGAGCACCTTCTCCTTCATGGCGTTGGCCGACATGCGACCACCAATGTTCTTGTGAACTCGTCGCAAGGCGTCCATGATCTCCGGTAGACAATCTTGGAACGTCGTCCGGAACAGCGACGCATTCTTCACGGCAGCCGAACTGTTGTGCAGGATGTCCGACGTGACGTATAACACCCCCACAAGCGACACTGCCGACGCTTTGGCGTCGAGAAATGTCTCCCGAATCACGTTCACCAGGTCTGTGGCCGCCTCCGAGTTGTCCAGCGCGAAGCCCATCGTCCTCTTTACGCACTCCCTCTCCAGTGTCAGCCCTCTCAGCAGCTCCCGGAATTCGTCATAGTCCTCGCTCGATAGACGGTTGGGTTCGCGCCCGCGTTCCAGATCACGCGCCCGGGCGATTTGCTGGCCAGTCAGAAACTTCTTGTCTTTTCCCACCCGATCGTGGCCGCGTACACCACTCCGTGATCGTTCGTGGTGCTTGTCCTGGCTTCTCCGACTGCTACTACGACCGCGAGAACGAGAACGAGAACGAGAACGAGATCGAGACCGACGGCGGCTCTTGCGTGGGCTGGAACGGCTGTCCTCCGATGACGACGAGCGACTCCGACGACTGCGGCCACGACTGCGGCCACGACTACGACTTCTGCTGCGACTACGGGAATGGTGGTGACTCCCACTTCGACCCAGACTCCGCCGACGCGATCTTCTCGAAGTTGAACTCGAGCTTCGTGAGCGACTGCGACTGTGACTACGGCTTCGTTTGCGATCCGACCGATCCGACGATGATCCACCACGACGAGAACTGCGACGTCCAGTAGATCGGGAAGAAGAGCCTCGATCTCTGCTGTTCCGTGACTGCGCCGGAACCTGAGGAGGAATCCACACTGGACCTTCTGCCGTCATTTGGAAGGGCTTGTCTCGCCACGAGTCCTCGCGATCTCCCATCGCGAAGGAATACACTCGCCAGCGGTAGTACAATGCCAGCGGCGACTGCGTCTCGAAGAGAAAAGAGTACTTGGCCTGGTTGTTAGACTCACGTTGACGGACGGCGTTCTCGAACTGGAGACCATCTGCTGCCACATACTGCGCAAGGTGGTCAATTCGTCGTCGCATCTCGCTGTCAGTAGGTACTTGGATCGTGATCGTCGGCTTCCCACTCAGATCTGCTTTGACCTGAGGGACAGAAACCGCAGCAACTGGCGGAGGAAGCACAGCGGCCGGTAGCAGCAGTCCTGGAGCACGCGCACGAGGCTCAATCTTTACTGCTTTGCCCCAGCCAACAATCATGGGCTGGCCTTCCAGCTGCACGAAAAAAGCACCGCAACGTGAGGTCACTACCCTGTCCAGCAGCATAAGAAGGAGCATTCCACGACTGCTTGACGTACCTCCTTGTTGTCCAGACTGACGCGAGCGTCATCAGCATCGCGACGCTCGTAGAAGCTCACAAACCCGCAGTTGCGCTTCCGAGCACGTTCTTCTTCTGACCGTGGCCACATGATCTTGATCGAGTACACTTCGCCATACCGTTTGAACTCCGCCTGAAAGCGTCACAATTCCCATCCATAGCAGCAAGCCCCATGTTAGCGGTGCAATGACAACTCCCACCGACTTTACCACACAGGATACGTACCTCGAGAACCTCTTCCGTGACTGTCGGCGCCAGGTTACCCACGTAAAGGTTCGTGGTCTCCGGATCTCCAGTATCGAAAGATCCCCTTCCCATGTCTCCATTCCCGTCCATAGTAGCTGGAGCAGGGCCTCGCTCCTTCATCTCCTCCAGGAACTCATCAATCGCGCGCTTCTTTTTCTTGGGCTGTTGCTGCTGGAACTGTTCTCGTCGCTGGATGCGATCGGCGTCGTTCTGCTTGATCTCCTGCAGCATCCGATCCATCTCCGACATCTTCTTGCCGGGTGGTGGTGCCATACCAGTCGATGCTGATAGTGAAGTGCCACTGAAAGCTGAAGTCGCAGTGCTCTCCTTCGGCTTTAAGCGGTAGAGTTCACCAGTGTGCTGGTTCCTGGCGCTAGGAGCTGGCTCGTTCCCTTTCGTCGCCTTCATGCGTCACAACCCACCACAAGAACCAATACTCTGAGCTTCACAGCGGAACAACGCAGCCTAGATAAATAAGCAGAGCGTAGGCAAGCGCGTACCTCTCCACGCACAAAGGCCTTGCCCAACTTCTCATCCTCATTGTCGAACGAAGCCACGAACGTCGCGTAGATTTCCGCCGCTTCGGCGTCCGCTTGGCGCTTCTTGGCCTCGCGATCCTCGCGCTCCTGCTCTCAATACACGTCCCCGGTCAGCCACACGACGCTACCACAGTACCTGCACGGCTCTCCAGGCTCCAGGGCAGTCGCCACGGCCTCCAACCTTCTGGAACTTGGTCTTCTTCTGGTGACCCAGCACAAATCGCGCCAGCTTGTCGTCCGTAAGCCCCGTGAGCGAACTGGGCTGCATCTCCGTCTTCTCCATGCCCCAGGGCAGTGCCGGCTGTGTCTGCGGCGGCTCGGACTGCGGCGGCGGGCGCACACGCGCCCTAGAAGCGTCGTAGTCGCGCTCGCCACCGTGTCGCCGTCGCCCCATATTGCCTCGACTTGGCTTCTTGGCCTTTGGCTGGCAGGTGCCGTGTCCCATCAAAACGTATAGCCGGATAGCAACCGGATACCAATAGCCATGATTCCAGGAACACGTATACTGAGCGGTCCGTTGTTGTCCGTTACCGAGGCACTCTCCGGGATCTATACGTATACAGGACTGCTCAGAGCTGCTTCCGAAGCGGATCGCACATGCGGGGGATAGATCTGCGCGTGTATTCGCTCTTCTGCGTGGGCCGTAGCACCAACAAGCCGCCGCCAACCGCCTCGGGGCTACCTAGACTCGGTATCTATCCGCCGCAGCAGCCTGGCCGGCGCTGAGCACTGCGCGCCTAGTCCTGACGCGACTGCAGCTTCTTGGACGTGATGCCCTTGGGTGTGATGATGTGCACGACTGCACCCCAGCCCGAGAGCGCGTCGCGGTTGCAGGCGGACAGCAGGCACTGTGAGAGGGTCTCAAAGAGATCCTCCTCCTCCATGTCCGGCTTGTACATGGACTCGCACATGCCGTAGAGCGCTTCCTCCATGGTGCCGGCCACCACAAAGTCCTTGGTCATCATCTCGCAGCCCAGGCAGTCCATGCTGGAGAGGAAAGGCTGGTTATCCTCCGTAAGACCCGCAATGACGGGCTCCACGAACCACGGGCCGAAACGCTTCTCGTACATCATGGTGGACAGTAGCGCGCTCAGCGTCTTGGGTTTGATCTCGCGCTCCTCCGTCATCTTGTACATGTTGAGCTTGAACTTGAGCAGCTGCGAGACCGACTGCACGTCCGTGGCCAGCCCCGCCAGCCCCAGGAACGCCTTATCCGTCACGCGGAACACCTTCTGGAAGTCCGTCGCCACCGTCTGCGCCTGCATGCCTAGTCTCGTATCGCTGTCGCGTCCGCATCAGCCACAGGTCCGCCGCCCAGCACCAAGCAGCACGACAGCCAGAGCGCCAGAACCCGTAAGCACCACGCCCAGCGCTCTCCGCGCCCACTGAAGCAGCCACTCGCTACAACACAACGCTATCGAGCAGCGCAGGGCCGTACCAGGCGATGCCGACGCAGTCCTTGCCCGCCATGGCGATGATCGCGGCTCCGTTGTACGACAAGATCGACTGTTCCAGCATCAGAGCCGCACCCCCAGCAGCAGCACGCACACACACCGCATTAGCACCGCACGCTGCAGCAGAGCCGCCGCCACACGCCCCGCGCACGGATACCAGCGCCAACGCCGCTCCCAGAGCCGCGCACGCACCATGCTGGGCTCCTCCTGCTGCTGCTTCGCCGGCTTCCTCGGGTCGCGCTTTGGATTTCTTTCTCTTCTTGAAAGGGGGGTCCGGATCGCTCGGACCTGGGGCCAGACGAGGAATAAGCGGCTGCCGAGCGGGCATAATTGCGATTCCGGCAACACTCTGCCGCTGCTTTCTGCAATTGCGCCCTGGCAGCAGGCGCATCCCCGTAATTTCCGCCGTGCGTGCCAGTACCAAAGAGGTGGTACCTCGCGCGCGGCAACCAGCACGTGGCAATGCCCAGAGCAAGGCGAGCCAAGAAGCAGACAAGCAGAGCAAGCGGCGGGCGGCCATGTACTCGGTCTGGACGCGCGCGAACGCCGTGTTCTTCACGTCGCTGATGGCGCTGGCCGTCATGTGCACGCTCACGTCGCTCAGCACGTACCTGCACGAGCCGCAGCCCGTGGTGCGCAAGCTGGAGCTCAACACGCTGCACTCGCTGCGCAACTACCGCGACCGCGCCGACCGCGCCACGCTCTCCTTTGACCTGGACGCCGGTACGCGGGCACACACGCACGCGCAACCGCACGTTGTTGCTACCCCCCTCTCTGACTCAGTAACCTCGCTCACGTGACTGTGCGCTCTGTGGATGTATGTGTGCGCGCGCGTGCGTGCGTGCGTAGACCTGAGCTCGGTGTTCAACTGGAACGTGAAGCAGCTCTTCGTGTACGTGCTGGCTGAATTCGAGAGCGAGAGCAACACGCGCAACCAGGTGGTCATCTGGGACAAGATCGTACAGACCAAGGAGGCTGCCAGCGATCTGCGCTTCGACAACGAAGGCGTCAAGTACTTCCTGGCTGACCAGCACGACCAGCTACGCGGTGCTAACGTGACGCTCAGTCTCGAGTGGGACGTCATGCCCGTGTGTGGTCGGCTCTTCGTACACTCCAGCGCCGGCGTCTCCAGTTTCGAGATGCCTGCCGCTTACCAGGGCAAAGCGCCCAAGGGCAGTGGCCGCTTCTAGACAGCACACAGCAGTTCATTCGACCCATGAACACGCAGGAGAAGTTGATACGTCATTCATTGGCACTACGAGCTCCCTACTGCTATGCGCGGTCATTACTCTCCCAGCGCCAATGTCGCTGTTGTCTGACACGGTTCTAATACGCCACTTCGTGTCTGTAAGCGCCTGCATTTCCATTCCAGGCTCGACACTCTAACTCCATCACGCATTCTCGAACCTGGCTCGTAACGCAGCCACACCGGACAGTGCTGGTTTCTTCTCGGGACTCTTGGACGCTGCAGTCTCCTCAGCAGACGTGGACGCTGGCTGCGGCAGGTTGATGCTGGTGCTGGAGCTGCTGGCTCGACGTCGCTGCTTCATCTGCGCGGCGACGGCCCGGATCTGGTCCGTGCTTGTGAGTGGGCTGGCCGTCACAACTGCATGTCCATCAGTGTCCACGTCGGCGAACGCAGCGCGTTCAGCCTCCAACGCGGTCGTATCGATACTGGCAGCAGACCGCGCCTTCTGCTGCTTCTTGCGCCGTCGTCGCTCCTTCCTGGCAGCCACAGCAGCTTCATCTTCCACCGTGAACGCTTCTTGAGACCGACTACTGCGTGGGTTGTCGTGTGGCGGAGGTAGGTCACTACCAGAAGACTCGGCAGCCGGCACTACAATCCCCTGACTCGAATGTGCTCGGGACAATTGGCGGGAAGCAGCAGGACGCGGCGCTGTGGGCAGCGGTGGCTGCTTCTCCGTTCTCTGGCGCTGTTCTCGCTCGGATTGCGATGATGCATCTCCAACACCAGCGTCTCCCTCGTCTTCGTGGATACGAAGACTCAGCGGTAATGCACGGGCCAAACGCAGCTGGTCGTTGAACTTGCGCGAATTCTTCCGACGCTTCATGATGCGCTGGCGGTTCTTCTCGCTCGTCTCGGAGCTGTCGTCCAAGATGGCCATTGCGTCGCCGTCCTCACCCGTCGTAGTACTGACCTCCACCTCTGCTGCAGCAGACGCGGAACTTCCAGACGCCGACGTGTGACCGACACCAGAGCCGAATAAGTCCTCCCAAGACTCTTCACCTTGCGTGCCTCCAGTACTGGACGACGCCAACATCTTCATCTCCTCCAGATCGCGAACACTGCCAGCATAAGACGCCGTGGAGCTCTCGATGGTCGTAGGCGCGTTGGAAGCAGTAGATCCACCTCGCTTCCGTCCGAATTTGCCTCCGGTGCCTGTACTTGTACTCCCAGCACTGCTAGTACTCGCCGTTCTTCCAGCGTTCACGACCGTGGGCCAGTCTGGTAGTGTGAAGGACGTGAACTCCACGTCCGCCAGTCGAGCAGCAGGCACGCGACTGATAGTGCGATCTGATACTTCACTCTCGCGCGTCCAAGGCTCTCGATCTCCGAGCACTGGACCTTCCGCCTCACTCGGCTTCTCCTCCAGTTCGTCTTCCTGTGACCCGTGGACGTCCATACCTTGCACGGAAGAAAGCAGGCTGATTCGTTGTTCCTCCCCCAACTCGTATGCGAAGCAAACGTTGCGAGCGAACTGTTGGAGCTGCTTGCGCGAAAAACCAAAGCTCGACAAGTGGTACAAATACGCCGACACCTGGCCGTACACCACGTTGTGTACGTCCAAGACCTTCTGCGCGCGTTCAGTGTCGCCCAGGAAGTACCACGGCATATCCTGCGGCACCTTGCTGAGCTCTTCTCCCACACTGTCCAGCAGTGCGTCACCCCAGAAGGCTGCCACGCGCCAAGCTGGGTGATCCGCCAGCGTCACGTGGAGATACACCTTGTCCTTGTCCTTGTCCTTCCCGCTGCTAGAACTCTTGTGGAAAGTCTGCAGCATGTTCATGACATGTTTGGTGCTTCGAGTGTCCTTCTGCGAGACGCAAGCGTCCAACAAGAGTCTCAAGGCAGTGGACAGCCGGGTGAAGCCGTCCCGCGAGAGCTCCCGGCTCTGGGACCGCTGCAGCGCCAGACATTCCAGTACCACGTGACGAACCACACTCAGTCGATACATGGCTTGTGTCGACGCCGCCGACGCGTCTGTAAACTTGCCGCGATGCTTGAGTGAGCCGGAGGAACTTGACGTCGAGCTCGATAGCAGCGCTGCATCGGGTTCCACGAAGCAGCTCGCGACAAAGTCCTTGATCACTTGAACATCCTTGATGGAGACACCAGCGGACTTCAACTTGGCCACGTCGTCGCTGTCAGCGGCAGACAGTGCCAGATAACTTCCAGGTTCACTCGCTTGCTGCGCTTGCCTTTCCTGGTGCCAGACCACTCGCTGCCATTCTAGCAGCGCCAGCGCCTTGGCGTGGCGGTGTGTCAGATCAGGTTTCATACTGTCCACAATGTACTGCTGCACCACCGAGTCGCGGTCCAACGCCTTGAGCGTGTGCTGCAGAGACACCATAGCTTCGATCTCCGCCTGCAAGATAGCCACCTTGGTCTCCACGAACTGGCCGATGACGATAAGCAGCGTGTCCAGTCGGTCTTCCTCCACACTCTGTGAGAACTCGGTAGCTTCTTCCACCACCTCGTCCCGTCTGGCAATCGCACTAAGTAGCGTCGCTCGTGCATCATCATACTCGACTCCAGCAGCTTCATCCTCGCCGAAAGCGTTCGCGAAACGGTACTGCGCTAGCTGGAAAGCACGTCGCACTTCGGGGTTGTTCGGCTGGACCTGGTACGTGGCCTCGTTAGCCTCTAGCACCGTCTTCCAGTGAGCCAACTCTTCTCCAGCACGCGCGACACGACTCCGAGCCTTGTCCATCTTCTTATCGGCCAGCTGCACGTCAGCTACGCAGCGCTGCACCAGGTTGTACACGTCTCGCGCCCAGCGGCGCGACTTGGCGGAGCTCTCCAGTGGCCGCGTCATCTCCAGATACGCCTTACTGGCCGCGAGGTGCTTGGTGCCCAGCACCTGGTTGTACATGCGCATCTGCTCGAAGAAGTCCTGGAAGCACGACTGCGCCACTTCTTGGGGTTGCAGCGCAGGCAGACAGGCGTCGCTCAGGTGCATCTGCGCCACCATGTGCTGCGTCGTGGACGCCGCCTTCAAGTACTTGCGAAGCTGCTTGCGTACCTTCACGCCGCTTTCCACGCGCTCACTGGCACGAACGAACGGCACTTGGCGGAACGTTGGCGCGCCAGAGCCGCCGTGTGCCGGCGCGGGGCGCTCGCCCAGCATGTACGGCGGCGCGGGGACGCTAGAAGACCCCATCTTGGCCACACTCAGCGGTCTCTTGCGCGTTGAGGCGGCGCTGGAGCTGCTCGCGCTGCGACGGCGTCGACGTGGCGTTCGCGGCGTTCGCGGCGTTCTCGGGCGTCTCCGGAGCCGCCGGGAGTCGAGAAGCGAGAGCGTGGACGCCAGTAAGAAGCGGCGGCGGACTGCGCGCGTGTCGGGGGCGGCGGCGGGGGCGTCGCTGGAGGCCCAGGAGGGTGACGCAGGAGAGCTCGCGCTGTCCTCGCTTTGGGTCTCGGCGGCTTGAGGTCGTCTTTGGCGCTTGATCGATGGGAAGACCACCATGGCTGATGCCACTAGAGGGGGCGCCAGACGGTTAGCGTAACCGACTCGCCGCCCTGCTGCACAGTCCCGAGGCCACTTGCCACTCGAGGTCAGGTCTGGCCGACGAGACGAGAGTCAAGATGGATGCGTGGAAGCCTCGCGACTGCGCTGCTGTCGCTGGCCGCGGCAGGGCTGGGAGGCTGGGACCCCCGCGCGCTGTCCGAGAGCCCGTGCCTCTCCGCGCTGCCCGTGGCCCGTTTGCGCGCCAGCCGTGGCGTTGTAAAGCCCGCCGGCTCGGCTTGCTCGATGCCAGCCCGCGCCCGCACCCGCATGCGGAGCGCCAACTGCAACTGGACTGCAACTGCAGACGATAGAGCACGCCGATGGGTGTCCCAGCCCGTGCCAGCCCGCCGCGAGCTCAGGGCTTGAAAGAGGCGCGTGTCGAAGCCGTCGCTGGTGCAATTGCGGTGCTTTGCGTCCAGTGTGGTCGCAGCAGCTCTACCTTTGACGTCGTCAATTGCGTTCTTTAGGAGCCGCGCTCGGGACTGGAGGGGGCTCAGTCGCGCGCGCCCCCTTTCATGAGGTCGTGCGGCCTTAAGGTGCAGTTGGGGGTCTCCTAGCAAGGCACTGGGCACTCGTAGCATGCTGGCAGCATGCAGCATGCAGCCCTGAGCAAGAGCCGCGTCTTGAAGTCGGTTTGCGGCTGTGGAGAGATGCATGCAAGATGGAGAGGAAGAGCGGCGACGCAAGTGTACCGGATCCGCAGTACCGCTCAGGTGCTCCCAATCTGCCACTCAATTCCCACGAGATGTCATCACTTCCTTTGGCATTCGCCCCCCATTCTCCGCTCCAGGTTCCTCGTAGCCGATTTCCTACTTGCAGTGGTGCGATTCAATTCGCTCCCAGGCTCGAGAGCTACTACTGACCCATTTCTGTGCCTCCACACCCAAGCACGTGGCAAGACCTCCTCGCGCCACTCCCTCGTTCATTCCCCAAGCTCTTCTCTCTGCATGGGAGATCGACCGATGTGGTGGGAGCGGTCGGTCGGCCAGCGCGCGAGGGAAGGCATGGATCCCGGCTGCTCAAGACCACGAGTCTTCTGCTCGCTCTAGACGGATC
>JAADYK010000686.1:0-15482 GCA_023338225.1 Halophytophthora batemanensis
CCCCCCCCCCCCCCCCCCCCCCCCCCCCCCCCCCCCCCCCCCCCCCCCCCCCCCCCCCGCTGGCGCCGGCGCTGGGCCCTTCCCGGCCATGCTCACCTTCCAAACAGCAAGCGGAGCTGGTCGTCAAACGCGGTGACGACCCACGTGTTTGAGCATTCCGTGGATCTCGCTGCCCCCGGATTGGGCGAAATGTCCGCCTCCCCCTCCTTTTGCGCCAATCCGCGCGCGCCAGCAGCCGGAAAGTTCTGGTGACGCAGGGCTGTTGATGGCTGCGCAGTGAACTACAAGTCGTGCAGGCCGCGCAAGCCAGCAAGCTGCTCACATCGGAGCTTGACCGCCACAGACCAGAGCAACGAGCGACGGGCAACGAGCGCAGGATGGAGCTGAAGGAGCTGCTGGCCAAGCTGGTGCGGCGCGAGGACCTGACGGCGGCCGAGGCCGCCTTCGCCGTGCAGCAGATCGCGTCCGAGGAGGCGACGCGCAACCCCGTGGCCATCGGCGTGCTGCTGGCGCTGCTGGCCGCCAAGGGCGAGAGCGCCGTGGAAGTCACGGCCTTTGCGCAGTACATGCGCACGCAGGCCGTGCGCGTGCACGTGGCGTCCGAGCGCCCCACGCTGGACATCGTAGGCACGGGCGGCGATGGCGCGCACACCGTCAACCTGTCCACGGCTGCGGCGGTGCTGGCGGCGTCTTGCGGCGCCTTGGTGGCCAAGCATGGCAACCGCTCCGTGTCCAGCAAGTCCGGGTCTGCCGACGTGCTGGAGGAGCTGGGCGTGCCGATGCTAGCGCCCACAGCCATCGCGCCGTGCCTGGAGCAAGCGCAGATCGCCTTCATGTTCGCCCCGCACTTCCACCCGGCCATGCGCTTCGTGTCTCCCGTGCGCAAGGCGATCCAGATCCGCAGCCTGTTCAACATCCTGGGTCCGCTACTCAACCCCGCGGGCTGCAAGCGCGTGGTCATCGGCGTCTACACGCCCGACCTACTAGAGCTCTTTGGCAACGTGCTACTGGAGCTGGGCGTGGAGCACGGGCTCGTGGTGCACTGCGCCGGGCTGGACGAACTCAACTCCATGGGGCCAGCAGACGTGGTCGAAGTCCGCCAAGGCGCCACCGAGCCGCTACGACGCTACCAGCTGCGCTCTGAGGACGTGGGCGTGCCGCCCGTGACGCTAAAGGAGCTGCAGGGCGGCGACGCGGCCGAGAACGCCGCCATTCTGCGCCGCATGTTCGCGGGAGGCGATGCCAGCGACACGCCCGTGGGCCACACCGTGGCCTACAACGCTGGCGCGGCGCTGTACGTCTACGGCCTGGCCGACAGCATTCGCGCCGGCTACGAGCTGGCCAAGGCGCAGCTGGCTTCGGGGCGCGCGCTGGCCACGCTGGACCACTGGGCCGCCGTGGCCCAGCAGCTCCACGCGCAGACGTGAGCTGTGGGCCAGAGGAAGTTGGAGTGATCTGCTGGGTATATATAAATAGCCACTTGGACGTATGGATGGTGTTTGGTGTTGGCATTTGGAGACTGGGGTGGCGGTGGCGACCAGCGCGCTCCAAGGCAGTGCTGGACGAGCAGAGCCGAGATGGCGCAGCGCAGCGAGGCCAGTGAGGCGGAGAGGGCGTATGCGCAGCGTCTGGTGCGCACGTACTTTGCCATGCTCACGGTGGGCTGCCAGGACGCGCGCTGCACGAACGCCTGCTGTCGCTCCAGCACGCAGGCGCCAGCGCTTTCGGCGGCAGATGCAGCCATCCGCAGCATCTACCTGGCCACGCAGGCGCCTGTAGCTGTGTGTGAGGCTCTGCAGGGCCTCCTCCAGCCGCAACAGCAGTCCACTCCAGTGTCAGCGCTTGAGGCAGAGCCGATTCCGAGCATGGAGACACTGGAGAGCACTGCTGCGTCTCAGCCAGAGACGGCGGACGTACAAGCAGTGGAGACACGGAGCGAGGAAGAGAAGGTCTCTGGTGCGTCTGGCGCTGTGATCCGCTGTTCCACGCCTCGTAGACGTCTCTCGACGGCTGTACGACTGGATCTCGGGCTTAACCCGGCCACGAAGGCTGGAATCACGCAGATCGTCGTTCAGCCCAAGCACCCGCCACCTCTGACGCCCAACAACGCGTCCACGGACTCCCGTGCGTCTCTCGGAGACGTCCCACCCGCCGTAGACACACATCAAGCTCCGACAGCAGAGCCAAAAGCGGCCAAGAACCCACGCTACGGGCCACTGAGTCGACCCAAGCAGAAGCTACTGGACGCCATCAAGAGGAGCTTCTCGCGCGCACGGAAGACGCCGCTGAGCTCCACGTGAACCTGCAACGTCCATCCACAGCCAGAACAGCCTCAACGGCACCTCCAGAGATAGAGACACAGCTAAACATATCAAGCGATCTCGAGTCGTGAGACTCGAGTGCAGCCACTTGTTTCCCCCTTCCTACACAGCCAACTCTGCTCGTCCTCCTTCCTCGTGTGTCCACTGGTTCTGGCATACTTTACAAGCCTCTCTCCCTTCCTCTCTCGTTCTGCGATCGCCCCAGACGTCGTTAAATACCATGCAGTGGCGCGTCGGCCGCAGGCTCCGGCTGGACGTTCTCCCTTGGCTCGGCGTCGCCCTGGACAGGCTGAGGGTGCCAGGCAGGCACCAGCGACAGCAGCAGCCCCACCACAAAGTACTTGACGTCCTGAGCCATGCCACGGTCCGGCGAGATGCGCAGCACGCGAGTGAGTAGGTCGTAGCGCTGTGAGACGGCTGCAGCCACTCCGGCAGCACCGTTAGCTCCGCCATTGGGCTGGCCGGGGTTCTCGGAGCGCTGGCTGCGGTGGTAGACCTCGTAGATCTTGGCAAAGATGCCTGTGATGTGCAGATACGAGATGAACGAGAGCAGCGCCAGCATGAGCAGACGGTCCGTGGGCGTGTCCTGGCCGATGAGGAAGAGCATAAAGCCCATTTTGAGTGCCAGACGCACGTCCAGCAGCTGCAGCACTTCGCGGGCCATTTGGACAGCAAGCGGACGCTCTCGTGGCTCCACAGGAGCTGGCGCTTGCGGTGCTCCAGCAGCAGCAGCAGCAGCAGCATGACCGTGGGCGTGAGCATGAGCGTGAGCGTGAGCGTGAGCGTGAGCGTGAGCGTGAGCGTGGGCAGCTCCGGGCGTCGGGAACACCTGGGGTGGCATCATGCCGTACATGTTACCGAACGGCGCGCCAAACATGGCCGCGTGCTGGTGCTGATGTTGCTGTTGTTGTTGCTGGTGCTGGTGCTGGTGCTGCTGTGCGCTGGTCTGTTGGCGCTGGTGCAGCTGCAGATACTGCAGATACTGGATCTGCGTGATCAACATGGCCTGCTGCTGCATGAGCATGCCTTGGCGGTACAGTTCCTGCTGCGACGCGGCGACGGATTGAGCCCCAGGCGCGGCAAAAGCCGTCGGTGCGGCTGCCGCGGCCGCAGCGCTGGGTCGTGGAGAGTCCTGCGCTTCCACAGCCTCACGCTGGTGACGCGTGTCGATCGTTGGCATCGTTGTCGGCGCTGGAACTGGCGCTGGCGCTGGAGTGGGGGCTGAAGTGCTGGCTCTTGGCGTGCTGGAAGAGAGCAGCAGATGCAACACTACAGGCTCGCAGTCCTCCGGTGCGTCTGCGGTCTGTCCGTGCTGCACCTGCGCCAGTACCTGCGCCAGCGTGGCGTCGTCCTCGCAGATCTTGCCGCCGAAAATGAGCTTCTGCTGCGCTGGCGCCGGGTGCTCCGGGAAGTCGCGCTGCAATCGCGCCTTGAGCTCCCGCACGCTCCAGGCCGGGTCTGCGTCCAGCGCCAGCGTCTGCGTGGGCGCGTACACGTTGCGCACCGCCAGCTTCACGCGGCGCTGCGGGGCGACAAGCGGCGCCTCCATGGACAGATCGATGGGCGTGTGCGGAGGTGGCGACGTGAGCGCTTTCGGAGCTTCTCGCGCTTTGGGGGCACGTGGCGGAACGGCGGAGGCGGCGGCTGGAGAGTGAGGGGATTGGCGGAAATAGGGTATGAGAACCCGAGTTTCCACCAATGGGGAACAGGGAGATGGGCGGTTCAACCTGGTCAAATGAACATCACTCACGGAGAGTACCCTCACCCTCACCAGTGCTTGCAGTGCCATGCAACTTACCAACAACCGCGAGCGAGCCGACGCTGTGTATGCGTGCGGGGCTGGAGCGGCGAGGCGTTTGCCTGCTCTCTGCTAGCTGGCGGTGTCTCTCTGGCCTCGTTTACCCACGATGCCCACTAGGACGTGCGTGGGGTGGTGCGGCGCGATTCAATCGCGGCAGTGGCCGACTGACAGCCGAGTGTCGTTCCCCTAGCTGCTCGGCACGGAAGCTGGATGCCGTCAAGCTGGCACTTCGCATCGCGCGCGAGTAGTGGATTGATCTGCTCCAGAAGCACGGGTCATGCGCTGTTTTGCCGGTGAAGCTGGAGGCCGCGAGCGAGGGGGTGATGGCGTGGACGTCTTTCCCGTGTGATCTTGCACGCAACGATTGAGTCGTTGTTTCCCACACGTGGTGGGCAAGGCGCAGCTCTCCATGCATCTCCTGGGTCGAGAGATCACTGACGCCACGGCTTACTTTCCACTTTGAGGGGAGACAGGTGACCAAGATGCAGTGCGACGCAGATTTCCTGGATACTTTCTCCCGTCGGCCGGTGACTTTGCGTCTGCTGTCCTCACGGTCTCCGCTCTCTATATGGTGACCTCTGTCTAACCCAGGCTTCTTCTGGTCCTCTGGCCTTTGCTCGGCACGGCATCATGGTGACCCAACAATATTACGAAGCGCTGGAGAAGAGCTGTATCGCAGAGCAGAGGTCCGTGGCCAATGCTCCCCCAAGACCGGCGTCCCTCCTCCGGCCACAGCGTGATACTGGCTCGTCGACGAGGTGGATCCGCAACAGCGTGTGTGGTCTCTCTGTTCTCACTGCAAGAAACCGGCCAGGTACCATGAGTCGGAGGGCGCCAAGTGGCATCTGCACTATCAGAGCGACCCCTTCAAAGCGTTCATAAAGGACACGTCGGAGCATCGTCAACCTGGATAGTATCGCAATGGCAAGCCCAAGCCCAGCCGTCCACTCTGCACGATTTCGGGCTGTACAACGTCCCCGCGCCGAGATCATCGATGCGTACGCCACGATGAGAAACGGCTTTGCGCAGTCCCAGACTACAAACGCGTGCCGAACGGGCTGGCGTGCCTAGTCCATCGGGCTATGTCCCCCACGCCCCCGCGCGCTGTAAGAGGAAAGGAGGAGGAGGAGATCGCATGAATCTGGCAAAAGTACGCGACCACTGCCAACGACACCCCCAAGCGAATCGCATGAACTCCAGCAACTGCACCGACGTCACCGCCCGCTCCAGCTCTAGCGTCTCAGCCGGAATCCCACCTCCAGCACTTCCACTTGCGCCCCGAGGCCTCCAACTGCCGGGTGCAATGGACGGAGGCGCGGTGACCGGGTTGCTGGCATGGCCGTCGCTGGGGTACGTGGCGCTCTGGGCTGCCTGCGCTTCAATCAAAGGCATAGTGAAACCAAGTGGAAGCGTGTGCCGAATTCGTCGGGATGGCCAATGAGGAGCGGCCGCTGGTGGACGTCCCCCAAATGCTGGTCGCTTGACTGTTTCCCGACATCAAGGCCAGGATTGGCCAATCATTGATAATGTGCGATCGAGCCAATCAGCTACTCGTGATACGAACGAAACCTGCTCAAACAGTTTGGGACGTAACGTATTCCATTCTGCCATGAACCCCGACCGCGCAAGACCACGAGTGCTCCGAGCGAACTAGGCGGACCAAGGACAAGTCGTGGTTCCAGCAGGAAGAGCGCTACACGACGAAGGCATACTCGTGCTGCGGGAGAACCCATCGCAGTATCACGAGCGAGAAGATCTTCTCGTGTTCGCGCTGCAGCCTGACGCTCGATCGCGACGTGAACGCCGCGCGCAACATCTAGCTGAATGATGAAGGCCTGGTCACTCGGGTTTCTGCAGTCCAGGTGCCCGGAGATGCCTGCTCCGCGGTGTTAGTTGCGCGTGCTCGCTACCCATCGACCCGAAACACAAATGCCAAAGCTTGAGCGGACGTCAGTACTCTGTGCCAGGTTGGATGACGCGTCACTCATATGTGTTATCTTCAATTCGAACGTGGCTTTTGCACTGCTTTGTGTTAAGCCGTTTGATGCCATGCAAACGTTTTTGTCGATCATTTATGGAATGATGGTTTGCCCCATGTGACGGTAGTCCATACACAAACCAAGCGTATGAACCCGAGCGGGGGCCGCAAATTTTGGCGACAGGATAGCAAGCGCTGCCAATATTTTGCCGTGGGACGCCGAACACGAGAGCCAACAAGTAACGCGGCACGCCACGGCAAATGGCTTGCTGTGCTGGTTCTGGTGCCTGGGCGAGCTGATGGCACTTCCACTTGGGTTTTGTAAGCGTAGGTACCTCGACTCCAGTCGCGCTGGGGTGGGTAGGGCTGCAGTCAGCCGACTATCCAATCCAGTTGCAACATTCCCCTTTTGAAGTGTCTATTCACCCCGCAAAACGACGAATGAACCCAAACACGAAAGAAAGCCGTTCGCGACGCTAAATAGACCTGGCTGGATTGCGCGCGCAGCCCGAGAACGGCGCCGTGCGCGCGGCCCCCACGATTTTGGCAGCCTTGGTCTCCGGGCGGTTCGGGCACACCATCGCATCGAGACGAGCTTCCACCAGATGGTTTTTAAGTCAGTACCTACGCCTCTGGACGGAACTCCCCATATTAGAAGTACTGAGGCCGAATGCTCCCTGTCCTCTGATCCTCTAGATACCGATACATCTCGTATGTGGATCAACTCCGACGACCGTTTTACAAGGCCAGGTCAACAGGTCGCCTCCCCTCCACTTCACAACGATACCCCGTGAGAACGGTGCGCTCCCCGTCTCCAAAAATGCATCGCTGTCCAAGGGCTCATCGGACGAAAGGGCTAGGGCGGCGAAATTTTCGCGGCTAAAACAGCGATGGGGCTTGCAGGCGAGAGACCCGGACGCCCTTCGACCGACACATGGCTTGGCTCGCCTGGAGCTGGCATTCGCCTCGCTCGCGCTGCGAAGGACGCGGAGCGCTCAGCCACGCCAAGTCCAGCCATCGTCCGCATCTACATTTGCATCCGAGCCACCGCGCCAGGCCAAGATCCACTTGCGGCACGCGTTAGGCCAAGCTCTCGGCGCACGCGTTAGGCCAAGCTCTCGGCGCGCGCGTTAGGCTCTTTGCAGCGCGCGTTTAGCCCCCTCGCCGCGCGGCTCGCCCCCTCGGCGGCCCCGGCATGCCCCGGCCCCGCCTCGCGCTGTAAACTTTACCGTCAACCGCCGTCGCCGCTGTACCGCAAAGCATGCAGCGGATGCTCAAGAAGAAGGCCGAGCCGAATGCCAAGCCCAAGACGCATGCTCATGCACATGCGCACAGCTCCAGCTCCAGCGCCGGCGCCTCAACCAGCGCTCGCCGCCACTACGCGCCTGCACAGCCGCCACAGCAGACGGACCAGGTGGTGGTGGGGCTGGCGGCCTCGCGCGAGGACGACGTGGAGGACTGGAGCGACGACTTCCTGGAGCTCACGCGCGGCGACGCGGCCGCCAGCGCCCCCGCGGTTCCTCCTACGCCTTCCAGTGCTCGCTGGCGACGCCAGGAGGACGCGCTGGGCGAGCGCTTGCGTGCTCTGCAGACTCAGCGACGTGGCAGCAGCGCCAGCGGCTCCAGTGCGACCTGGCGACCCGCCGACAGTCGCCAATCGGCCGAAGACAGCGAGGACGAGGACCCGCACGGCTTCTGGAGCTCCTTCTCCACGCTCAAAGACGTGCGTGTGGGTCGGCCAGCGCCTCCCAGTGTCAGTAGCAGCAACAGCTCGAGCTCCAGCGACTGGGACTGGGACGCCGAGTTCCTGGACGACGCGGCCGATCCCGCCGCCAACAACTTGGATCCCACCCGCCGTCGCGCGGAGAACGGCAACTTCTTCCTCCCGAACCTGCACGAGGTGCTGGACGGCGAGAGCCTCCCGGACGACGACAGCGACGATTTCTCTAGCTCCAGACGCCCGCGAAGATCCTCGGATGAACCGCTTTTCCAGCGCAGACGAAGTGACCTGCAGCCATCCGACGCCAGCGTCACATCCGCCGGATCTGGAGCTGTAGAACTCGTGCTGGCGGACAAACTACGGCTGCTGGAGCTGGCGGGCTCGGCCCCTTACGCCGTACGCATCGAGCGCTATCCAAAGCCGTCCACAGCCTTCAGCGCCGGCTTCTCGACGCTCCAAGAGAACCAGTACGAGCACTGGCTGGCCAGTTTGATCACCCCGCGTTGCGCTGTGGTGGCGCGGCACATGGAGCAGGAGAGGCAAAGACGGCCACCGCCAAGGCAGCTACAGACGCAGACGCACCAGGCGCTGGTGGGGCTGCCCTTTGGCCGGGAGTTCCTGCGGCGCTTCTTCCGCCAGGCCGCATTGGCGCGCTTCCTGGGCGAAGAGAAGCCTAATCGGGAGCTTATCCGCACCTTCTTCGATAAAGTGTCGGCTGCGGGCATGCCGGATGCTCACTGGGCTGCAGCTCTGCCTGCCACGGAGTTCCAGGAGGTCGTAGGCTGCAGCATGGAGCTGCTACAAGAAGCTGCTCGACTGTACGGCCCCAAGTCGCTGACCACGCCAGCCACGCACTTGTCGCTCTCCATGCTGTCCACCACGAGCACGGCCAGTGAGAAGGCTTCGCTTTACTGGATGCAGCAGTTCCAGACGCTGTTGCTGCACTGCGCCGAAGCTTTCCCCAGTCATCGCTACGTGGTGGCGCTCGTAGAATTACGCTACGTGTGCCACCATTTAGCTAGCTTGGCCAGCGGCGAACTCACGTACGTGTGGCAGTTGTGCCACCACTTGCCTGCTTTCGCGCCGCTGGAGCCACTGGCCAGCGACTCAGCCGCAAAGGTGGTGAACGAGGTGCTGCAGTTCTACGGCGCGCTCTTTCGACAGCTCAATACCAGTCCCGAGAGTCGTAGCCGACGTTACACGACGTCCTCCAGTGTCCACGAACCGCCAATTTCCGATTCGCGACACTTTGCGCTCTCCCCGGACGCTGTGTGTCTCCAAGCGCTCATCTTGTGCGATATCCAGAGTCTCTACGACAGCAAAAGCGCCTTGGCAGAGGAATCTCTGCCCGCGCTAGAAGAACTATTCGAATTTGAAGACGATGAAGCCGTCGTGGACCCACTGCTGGTGGGATTACTACCTCACGGACGCGACAGCCGCAGCAGCTCGGCATCTTCCACTTCGGAGCAGCGCGATTCCGGCAGCAGCGACGGGACCAAGGGCCTCGGCGGCTGGAGCAACGGCGTGAAGCTCGTGGAGCTGCTACGGCCAGCATCACGCACGCGGCTGTCAGCTCTCACCTTCTTCTACGAGCGGATCTCTGCCTCAGCCTTCCCGCTTGTCAAAGCCAAGTGCGCCGCCACTTTAGCAGGCATGCACGCGTCCGCGACGTCTCTCAGCAGTCTGCGGGTGGCGGAGTCGCTGGGCTACGAGGCTCTACGCTTACTGGAGAGTTGCTCCAGTCGGCGTGTGACTCAATTGGCCTCCAGCGACGGCGGCCAGGCCGCGCCGTGCTATCTCAGCGTCTTTATCAACGACGGACTGCTCTCGGGTCTCGGACGCGAAGTTCTGGAAAGCATGGGGACGATTTTGATCAAGAACCAGAAGTATCGCTATGGCATCTTGTGTCTGGAGGCCGCGGGCGAACTCTACAGCTTCCTTCACCAAGGCGAAGCGTACGAAAAACTGGACCGCAGCATGTGCAAGCTGACGCTCGAGGCCGACGATGTGCAGCGGGCGCTGCCGCTCCATGAAAAGGTGACAAGCGCGGCGCAGCGCCACGGCAACATCAACGTATACGTGTATCTGACGCAGGAACTCACGAAACTCTGGATCCGAGAAGGCAACTTCACACGCGCCGAGGAGTTTCTGGCCACGGCGTGCCACTTCTTACGGGACCACACGACGCTGCTGCCGCCGTTCTTCCTCTCGTCCGTCACGAGTGCCAGCTACTCGAGCAACGACGCGGCGTCCACACGGAGTGGTACCATGATGACAGCCACTTCCAGCTCGGCATCGTCTTCGTTGTCTGGTTCGTTCCACCTGTCGTCTCGTAGTACAGGCAACTCGACCGAGATGGACACGTGGCTCAACCACGACATCACGCTGCATCTGCTGGTTCGGGATGTCTATCGCTCCAGTGGCCGTTGCCTGGAAGGCATGCGCGTGCTAGAACACCTGCTGAACTACAGTCCGAGACTGCCGCGCGGGAAGCGGACGCAGCTACGCATGCTACTGGCGGAAGACGCACTCAAGATGCGCATGTTCGACACGTGCAGACACATGTTCGTCCAGTTGGAACGGGACGCGGCTACTTTCTGCGACCGGCTGCAGGAGAACATTCAAGGGTTTAGTGGCTTGGGGAGCAGTAGTGGCAGCGGCCATGGAGCGGGAGGCAGTAGCAATGGCGGGAGGAGTCTTGGAGGCATGAACAGTGAGACGCGCTGCTGCTTCGACATGGTCTTGTCGCTGCGCTACGTCACGTGTCGAGCCAAGACGTATCTCAAGCTGGGGGAGTACTGCCACGCCTTTGCGTGGCTCTCGCTGGCGCATGTCAAGAGCGACAGCGACAATGTCCGCAGTCAAGCACAGCTTCATGTACTGGACGGGAAGGTGTTGCGAGCGTTCTGGCGAGATCGACAGGAGCGCGAGCAACGAGAACAGGACGGGCCCGAACTGGCGTCACGTCATCCTGCGAGTGCCACGTTCGTCGGGAGCGTGTTGTCGCCCCAACAGATCGAGGAGCTGCTCAAGCCACTTAGTGGTTCCATGTACGGCTTGAACCACGAGGAGAAGGAGCGTTTGCACGCCCGCATGCTGCTGTTAGGCGAGTGCGTGCGCAACCTGGACAAGACGCAGGAGCAGATGGAGCAGGCCTTTTGGACGGCCTTCGACCTGTATCACGTGTTGGATGACAGTTTGTACAAGCTCAAGGTGCTGCTGGAGATCCTAGACTTCTCTCTGGCGCCCATCGCACACGCTTTCTTTGCGCTGGGCAGCGACCAGGACGACGAGATGCTTAAGGCACACCTGCATCGCCGCAGTTCGGGTAAAGGTTCCTCGGTGCTGGATACGGAAGAGCCCGCGATACTTCTTGGAGGCGACGACACCATTGAGAAGACGCGTAAGTCCCTACTGGAGGCGCAGAAGCTGCTACGACCAGCGTTGAACCTGGCCGAACAAGTGGCCGAACCCGCCAGCTTCCTGCGCACCTTGCTCTTCTGCAGTCAGGTGTGGGTCTGGCTCGAGCGTATCGCATCGTACAAGAGCGAGAAGCACCTGAAGGAAGCCACGGCCTTCTGGGAAGAAGCTGTGCGTGTCATGAAGGCCGTTTTCTTCCGTCGTGTGGCCTTCCAGGACGTCTCGGATCCGCGGATGCCCTACGCGTCTATCGGCTTCGGTCGCGACTTTCTCCCGCCGTACGTGCACGGCGGTGGAAAAGGCCGCTTCTGTGTGGTTCCGATCCTGAACTTCAGCGAAGGCTTCATCCTCAAGCTGGAAGCCATGACGCTGCAGCTCATTCTCACAGCCTGTCAGCTCCAGATGTTCGAGCGCATACCGGAATACGTGGAAGACACGCTACTGCAGCATCTGGACGAGCTGATGAGCGCACGTATGTGTCTGAGCAGCATCGCGCATCAATTGCAGGCTTTCCGGGCGCTCCAGCGGTCACACAAGCGTCTACCGCCCAGTGGGTCCGCCTCGACACTCTCAGCGGCCAACGCGGCTTGTGCAGCAGGTTTACCGTCCGGTTCCAGCGTCTCTAGCGTTGGGAGCAGCGGTTCGCGCTCGTCCTCCTTCTCCACGTCGCTACCGACACCTGTAACGCAGACGGGAGGAGGTAGCGCCAAGACGGTGTCCCCCAGTGGCGGCATCGCTAGTGGGAAGCGCGCAGGCGGCCATAAGAAGAACCAGTCCATGTCGTCCATTTCGGAGTTGCTGGCGTCCAACGCGCCGCCGCCGTCACCGTTCCAGGACAGCAAAGCGACTCTTGTGGCGAGTGGAGCCTTGACTGGCGGTGGGCTCAAAAACAGTGCAACACCACGAACAGGACTCGCGTCGCTAAGCGAGAGACCCAATGCGCCGCCTGTGGTGACAGTAAAGACTCTAGCAACGCATGGCGATGGCCACGAAGCCAAGAAAACGGGCTCCCGTCGGCCGCGGACTCGAGAACGTTCTCGCTCTGCGCCTCAGCCCGCTCTGGCACCCAGTCACCTGTCTCCTAGTGCAGCTGGAGCCACGTTCTCTCGTTCAGGAGACGGTGGTGCGATGCCAGTGGTAGCAGAAGCTGTAGAGAGCTCGGACGGCAGTAGAGCCATGAAACGCACATCGTCTGTCAAGTTCATCGACTTGGGTGACCTGCGCTCGTGGCCCAGCGGCGGCGCTGGTTTTGGACTGCGAGATGAAGACGGGTTTGTCCGCGAAGAAGGCAGCAGCTCTAACGGCGCCATAGGGCTCTGCGACTTTGACGAGGTGCAGTCGGAGAAACTCTGGTGGATCTTCAACCTCTGGCGCGACGCCAAGGCCAAGTACGTGGGCGGGAAGATCGAGACGGGTGAGTTGCGCTCCCGTAACTTGCGCTACCTGCGGACGCTGCTGGACGCTTTCGACCCGACGCAGATCGCCGTGCTCTACTCTGGAGGCGGGTTGGCCAGTCCGTCGTCTGATGGCGCCACCACGACGCCCAGCGGAAGCACAGCAACTGGTACTACTGCTGCTGGGCGTGTAGCTAATCCCAGCGGGATGCTGGACTTTGACGTGGCGCACATGAACTCTCATGCTCTCATCCAGGATGGTGCGTTGGTGCTCTCCATCGGCTACTACGCCGTTCCGGGTGCGGCGCCGTTCGAGAGCACTACCAAGCTGCGATTCAAGGTGTTTGCGACGCGCGAGGGCGAGACGAAGACCTGGCGCCAGGAGATTCCGCGACCAGAGTGGTATCTCTCCGACTACGACCAGATGGAGGCCGAGGAAGGCGCCGTGGGGCTCGGCGTACTGCGCACCATGCGCGTGCTGGGCGCCAAATTCACGGTCAAGTTGCTGGGGTTGCTGCTGCTGGAGCACGCCGTGGTGGTGGTAGGCTCGTCCTATCCACAGATCAAGGAGGTTACACTGAGCTTGCTCAAGCTGCTGGAGCCGTTCCGCTGGCAGCACACATTCCTGCCCTTCGTGCCCGTGGCGTCCTGGCGCTTTTTGCATGACGCCGCCAGTCTATATGCGCAGACGGAGGCTGCGGCTCGACCGAAGAGCCGCAAGTCCTTCTCTCGCCTCTCGCACGAATGGCGCTGGGGCAGCAGCGCTAGTGATGACTCTAGTACTGACTCTGGAGCAAACGCAACAGCGGCGGACACGGAAGACGAGCCGCCATTCCTCATGGGGGCCACGTCTGAGACGTGGCAGAGCTGTCTGGCCTTTGCACAGTCGAGCGGTGGCGAGGCTCGAGCGCTCACGGCGTGTGTGACAGTGGTGGATCTGGACGACGTGGCGGCGCTGGCGAGCGACAAGCCCATGCGCAATGCACTCCCCTTGCCGCGCAAGTGGCGGAAGCAGTTCCTGGAGCGTATGGAGAAGGCGGCCAAACAGCGACGCAAGGCGCAACTCAAGATGAGTCGACGTCACTCGGCGCAGCAGCTCGTAGGCAGTCGCGTGGGCGCCACCACGCCTGCATCCAGTCAAGCCACGACGCCTCAGTCACAGTCGCAGTCGTTGCGTTCCCCCGTCGACTCGTACCGCCCGATGGACACCTCGCTACGCAACTTTGACGACGCGCTGAGCAGTAGTCGCTCTGGGTCGAGCTGGATGCTCACGCCTGCTAGCGGTGCCGGGACAGGAATAAATCCGGGCTCGGATGTGGGCAGCAACTACACGCTCTTGTCCTCCGGTGTCCACTCGAGCTCGAAAGGGGACGCAGCAGGGCTGGAAGACCGTTTGTTCTACGATTCCGTGTGTGCCACGACCTTTGTGAGCGGGCTGCGCGAGTTCTACGATAAGCTGCTGGGTCTGTGCGCGGAGAAGGACCGCAAGTTGGCCAAGAGCGGCAAGAAGAAACGCACATCGAGCGGTAGCGGCGGCCACTCGAAGCGTCAGGAGATCCGCTCGTGGTTCTCATCTTCACACGACTTTGACGCCTTCGTGGACCGCTTTGGCACCACCGCTCTATATGCAGCCTACGAGAAAGACAAGCAGGCGGCGCAGACGGAAGCGCAGACTCAGGCCAAGGCGCTGCAGAGCGCGCAGGAGTCGCAGGAGCCCCAGGAGCGGCGCAGCAGCGAGCAGGAGCTCGGATCTTCCAGCAGCGGCCGCAGCGCCGCGCTCATTGCTATGATTGCCACGACGGGCACTACACCTGGGTCGCTGGCCAACTCATTCGCGACGCAGCAGCTCAAGAGCTTCGGCAGTCTCAGCAGCATGTCCACCAGCAACAACAGTCTTGGTGGCTCGGGAGGCCACGACCGCAAGTGGTGACGATGCACTGGAATGATCGACTGACTGACTGGCCTCCTTCCTGGCTGAGCCAAACTAATATTTATCCGCACAGCGATGCGAACGTCATGGAAGCTCTACGTATCTGCTCTCCCTGCGTCTCCCGTGCTTGTTGCTCGGCCAGTCGAGCCTTGGCATGCAATTGCTAGCCACACAGACGCGTACAGCATAGCCACTCAGCCATCCAGACAAGCACGGCGTCCGAGATGACGATGTGACGTACCTGGTCCACACGGTAAGACACGGAGGCCTTGCCAGCTCTCGCGGCCCATTGCAGCGGCGTTTTGCCCGCCTGTGGCCACACCAAGAGTGTTCGAGCTTCAAATGTGTAGAGCTGGGGCTGGAGGTTGGAGGTCCTCTGAGAGACGTACCTTGTCCACGAGGCTCCAGTTGGCGCCGTGGTCCAGTAGCAGCCAAATGAGCTCCTCGACACCAGCCTTGCAGGCCAAATGCAGTGGCGAGTACCAGCCCTGACAGCAGAGCACAGGGTGGGCCAAACAGTCGAGGATCAGAGCGGTTGGATGCACAGGAGCGCAGACAGATCCGCAGATGGACTCACCCACGTACTGCGCTGGTTAGCGTCGGCGCCGTGGCTCAACAGCAGCTTTGCCATTGCCACATCTCCTAGAGCCACCGCACGATGCAGTCCTGTGACACCAGACTACAGTGCAAGGGTGAGTGGCTCTGCTTGCAGTCCTGCGACGGGTCTTGGATTGCTGGAGGGGCCACGAACCCAGCGCTGCTGCCTGACGAGCGACGGGTACGCCTCCAAGGCCTGCCGAAGTCGCTCCACGTCGCGCTGCTGCACCAGCAAACAGAGATCTGGCACGGTAGACGCCATGACTGCGTTGCGCCCACTGCGAAGGGACTGACGGCGTCGCTTTGAGCCGTCGGATCTAG
>JAADYK010000687.1:0-15464 GCA_023338225.1 Halophytophthora batemanensis
CTCTGCTGTTGGAAATGTAGGAAAAGACGCTGGGTTGTCCCTAAGACATCTCAGACACGCTGAAGAGCAAATCATTTGCAAAGTGAAGTGCTGACAAACGCGGTGGGCCTGTGCTCCACCTTCGCCGGCACTGCTGCAGCTGCCTCCGTCCACGCAGATCATACGGCCTCTTCCGGCGGCAATTCTTTCGCTGCCGACAGCAAAGCGAGCCAGCCAAGTTCATCGCCACGAGGTGACTTATACGTGACAAAGCACATGTCGTCGTTTTGCATGTCGTCTGGGTTGTCCGCCATCTCACGCGCCAAATCCTCCTCTCGCTTGTTGTTTGCCACCAGCTGCATCGTTTCCCTGGTGGCGCCCTCGCTGCGAACCCAAGGCGGCCACTGCTCATCAGGAGTATCGAGCAGGAACTGAGCGAAACGCGGACAACGCTGCAGCAGGTGCTTCTTGGCGCGGACTGCGCGGCCGGAGTGAACTGTCTGCCTCTCACAGTAGAAGCAAATTGTGCTTGAGGATCGGTTGGAGTGTGAGCCTTTCGAAAGCCAGCGCCAAACCGGAGAAGGTCGACGTCCAGGCCCTGTTGCTGGCCTATCACCATTTCGCGCGGGTGTCTTGCGCGCTTCGCGTCGGGCCTCGTCGCAGCGCCGGACCAGTTAATCCCAGCACACATTTTCCGGGACAGGGATATGAGCGCCACGCCGCGCCTCGTAGACACGCCTGCCAATCTTTTCTGTGGTCCCCTCCTTGAGGACCACAAGCCGGACGTGGCATTCCACTGCAGCACGGAGCTTCTCGAGGTTGCGGTGTTGCGCGCGGTGCCAGTGGTCCCGTGTGGGGAACCAATCGCTGCTATAGACGAAGTGCTGGCTCCGTGCACCTCGAAGCCCATGGCGTAGCGCGCGGAATAGACGTCCACCTCCAGTTTTCACCGTGCAAGGGTCTTGCTCGTCTTGAAAGCTGTGCGCGAAGACGGCCACGGCTGGCCCGTGAAGTGCTCCGCAAACCAGGCAGCTGCATGCTCGCATTTTGAGGAGCTGCGTCGGCACTGCGGGCATGCGCGAAGGTAGGCGAGCGACGTCGAGAAGATGTGGCCCAGCAGGCAGCGCACCTCCACCGTGCTCGTCGGCGACTCCCAGCCTGGCGACACAAGCGTGTCCTCGCGGCGATCGAGCTTGGCGTGGACAGCATCGGGGCCTCGTTGGACGTGTGATGTGTGCGGTTGATCAGACTTAAGATGCTTTGTATCCCCCTCGACTGCGTCGCTAGCGCCGTTGTGATCCGTTCGAGTGTTATTTCGTCGGCTTGCAGCTTCTGACCGATGTCTGTGGAGGGAGCGTAGGTGCATAGTAAATAACCGAGCGATGGTTTGTGCCAGCGTGGTTCCTGTGGGCAGAGATCGGTCTCCGAAGATGGCTGTGTTGCGAGATTTCCAGGTCTCAAGCAGGGGTATCCCTCGAAAGCAGAGCCAGATCATGAGCACGAACTCCAAGTCGTCAGCCCACTGCTCGTGGAGGGTCTTGTCCGGACTCACTAGAAACTCAGTCCAGGTCAACCGTTTTCGTACGAGGGGAGACCAGAGTGACCGAAGGCGTTCCCACACCTGGCGTACTCGTCGCCACTACCAAAAGGAATTCTCCTGTGTTTCCGGGACGCAGCAGTCTGTCCAGGGACATATTGTCGGATCGGTGGAGCCCTGATGCAGGAAGAAGAAGCGGGCCTTGACCGGGAGGAGACGGTGGAGCAAGTGCGTTCGGATGTCGTAGACCGTGGGCAACATACTCCGCCGAGTCGTGAAAAGCACTACCAGGTGGGACCAGAGGCGTTCTGGCGTGCATTTGAGTTTGGTACTTCGTGCAATTCAAATTGGGCTTGTAGTGCGAGGAATTGTTGTCTAGTCCCTTTTCCACAGGCACGAAAAAAACACACACACACACACTTCCGTCTGGAGCTCTGTACTTCCACCAGTGAAGGTGCCTCGGTGCTTGATATCATCAACTTCTCTCGGGGCATCTCCGAAGTGAGATCGTCGAAGATGCTGCGAGCCCGTACATATAGCCGAAGAAAGAGGTACTCCAGGCTTCTAACCTGGCTGAAAGTCGACAGGAATGCAATCCTCTGCACGAGTTCTCCTGCGTCGATCTAACCGTTTTCACTAAGGAGCAGGTCCTGCAAAGAAAGAGGAGACCCTGGCGCGCGGATGAGGGGGTGGTGAACCTGTTGAATCTGGCGACAGGAGTTGGAGTTGGGGTACCGAGCTAGTTCAGATCGGTGCTCTGAGCTCAAAATGCTGGCTGGCCCAGGACATTCCTCCCGTCGGCCGACAAGTCGGTGGCTGGCTGCGCGGCTACGGGGGCCGGCGCATTGCACACCAGGCCTTGCATCTCCATGACAGCAACTTCGCGCCGATATCGTATGTAATCGCGCGCCAGCTGGCCCAAAGCACGGCGCAAATACAGCACCAGCACGGTCTGCAGTAAGAGGGACATGATATGACCGAACACCACCTTGGCTTTGGAAGTATGCTGCAACCAGGCGGATAAACAGACACTTTCCAAGCGGGTGAGAAATCATCCAGTCCAGAGATTGAGGATTCCTTTCTGAAACGCTCTATGATGGCTTATCGAGAAGTCGTCATATGGCGCCAGTACACAGAAAGCGAGCCCCATGCGAAACTCGTTTGGCAAAGGATTGTGTTTGTGTTCCAGAAATCGATGCTTCAGGTTCTAAATGGCTTGAAGACGATACTCTTCTTATACTCCAGAAGTGTTTGTCGCAAACACCTTGGAATGGAGATGACTAACACATTGGCAGCAGCTCTTACCAAGGACCTGGACTGCTCTCATTCCACTGTGTAACGCACGCTTCATGCATAGGCAAAGGTGGAAGGGCAGCTGTCTGCCCTAGGCGAGCATGAGTTTTGCTCTTTGTTGCGAGATGCGGTCAAGTGAGGCATTTTCGCAGCAGAATATCCAGATCAACAGCAAAGTCGTTTGCTCGCTCTGTATGGTGCAGCGCACTCTAGCCAATCGCACTTGACTAGAGCACAAGCGCCTCGAAAGGAAACCCATTGGTCGTTGCTCACAGGCTGGTCCGGGTGTAGTGATATGAGATCAGGCTCCAGGTGGTCTGGCCCAATGACTTCTGGAACACTGCCGTCTTTTGAGAAGAGTAGCTGTGGGTCATAGACGAATAAGAAAGTGCTGCCAAGTAATCACAAGTCTCGAGCGAGCCTCCAAGACTCGGCATTCCTCGTCAGGCCCGAGATGCATCCGTCATGGTAAGGAGAGCCTTCTCCAGCTGTGGGCGGACCAAACTTGCTGTCCTTCTTTGACGGTAAGACTTGGACAGCTACAACAACACTCTCCATATCTGTCTTCTTGCGTTTGCCGAGAGGTGCCACTTGAATGGCTACGTCTCCCAACAGGACAGCGCAGTTGTCCACACCACTCGGAAAACAATCAAATGGTTGCCAGAGCGTAAGATTGAGATCATGGCCTGGTCTTCCCGGAGTCCAGGTGTCAATGCTATCGAGAATCTCCGGATAATTCTGACTTGGACTGACTGCCTGGACGATAAGCACAACAAACCTGTCGTTCAGCTCCAGATCGCCGTTCTCGATGCTTGAACCAGTGTCCAATACAGAATACCTGAACGCGTATAGAATGCATTCGACACCGTTACTCTGCCGTCACCAGAGGTCTCTGTCCCGCGTAACTTCTATACTCCTGGTTTTGCACTCATTCTACTGCATCTTTGTATACCACGACGAGCCCACGCGAGAAATGTACTATTCTACCGTTGTGCATCTAGGCATATTTGGTTATTTGCCGATCTCGTTTGGTTCCGCCGAATCTAGCCACGCACACGCATATTCTCGTCGTGCTTAAGACGTTGGACCAAGATCGCAGAAGCGTGATCCAAAACGGTGCATTTGACAACATGATGGCCATATTCTTCTTATGCTCGTATGCTTGTCGTGCTGTGTATATTACTGGAGCTGATTTTGAGTCGTTGATGGCCATTGGCATTGTTGTGCTTGGAACTCTCCTTCTCGCGAGCACTAGAGAGTTGTGGAGCGAGCAGGAAAGTACTTGGTTGCACACTTGGGTATTCGCGACGGATAGAACCAGCATCGGAGCGCTTTGAGAGGTACCGGTACTTTGACGCTCTGATGAGAGCTCCGCCGATACCGGAGCGAAATCTAGTCTTAGTCAGGCTGAAATTGCTACCGGTACTGAAGAAGTTACTACCGGTGCTCAACCTTTCCACCCTCGTACTTTCGGGCAAATCGACGATTTCAGCATACAAACATGAAGTTGAGCTCGCGAGCGCGGATTCTTTGCAAAACGCCACACTTCCCATTTAAGCTTGGTAATTGTAAGGAGAACATTCCGTTTTCCATCACCGCGATTTCATTGGCCACGGAGGAAAAACAGTGGACTCATAATGCCGCTCCGCCGCCGCCAAACACGCGGAGAGGGAGAACAGAGCCAAAAAGGGGAAAGCTGAGCAAGCGATAGCGAGAGCTGCGTGTGCGTCTCGACGTCTTGTAGCGAGCAGAAGCAGGCCCCACAGCGGCCGCCACCAGCAGAATCAAGCGCACGAGTCGTAGCAGACGCGAGGGGAGGCATCACAGCTTTCTCTGGAGCCAAGACAAGCCGTAGGAGACGTGCTCGAGCACTCGCATTCCGACCGAGCGCGCACGTGATACGCAGTGATGATCGACCCGTCCAAGGACAAGTTTGCCTACTTCAAGGACAATATCCAGACCGCGGAGGACAAGGTGTGTGGCACTACGCGTGACCTTAGCTGCGGGGGTCTCTCTAGTCTGCGATCTTGGGCGTGGGTGCGTGTGCGCCGGATCTTGGTTCACAGACGACGGCTGGTTATGTGCGCAGGAGGACTTTGACGCGAGTCAGTACTACTACCACCGAGACGAGTTCGGCAACAAGGGACTGAGCGCTAGCAGCGGGCCGGGTGGCTTGAACGCGAGCGCCAACAGCTCTCTGGGCGGCAGCGGCGCGCATCTGAGCTTGTCTGCCTTCCATTCCATGGGCTCAGGACTCGTGGGCGGCATGGACGTGGACGCAAACTTGGCGGCTGGGGGACAAGCAGGTACGGCACTGGCATGTTCCTTTCTCCATTGTGTGCGCTCTTGCATCAGACTCGGTGGCAAAGCTGTCGTTCTGACATGGGTCACTCGCTTTTCTGCTCGTTTTGGTGGTTTAGATCCCAGTCTTCCGCCGATGCACGGCTCATTCTCGGGCTTTAACGGCGCCGGGATGATGCAGGGCGGCTCCAGTTCGGTTCGTGTTGCTTATCGCCCTTGGTAGTAGCTCTGCGTCCGTACTAACGTAGATTGACCACCACTTTGTTGCTTTACGTGCCCTTCTGCAGCAGTTTCTGGGGGGGTCTGGTGTGGGCCGCATGCCTGTGGGTGGCGCAGTTGCCATGCCCCCCTCGCCCAACCTGCACCGCATGAGCTCAGGTGACGCACTGGCGTCCGTGGTCAAGGGTCGAAATTTCCAAATGCCGACGGAGAACAAGGCGCCGGACATGTCGGAGTTCCCGGCTCTTGGCTCACGTATGGGCTCATTGTCGCTAGACTCGGGCTTTGATGGTTCAGCGTCAGGTGGTCTACGCTCGCAGCCGTCGGAGTTTGTGATCCAGAAGGAGGACTTCCCGGCGCTGTCCACTTTTGGCCCAGGATCTAACGAAAAAAGCACCATGCAGTCAGGTGCGGGCGAACTCAAGCGGCACGCGAGCTTCACCTCGTCAGCAGCGGATGGCATGGTGTCAGGCCAACGGGCGGAGCAGCATCCAGGCGGGAATAGCTCCATAGGCAGCCGGGTGGGCAGTGCGTCTGCGGCTGGAGCTGGCGTTGGTCAGTCGGCTTCTGGAGCAGCAGGGAGCGGGAACAACAATAGCGTGGCATTGGGCGGTGACGCGTTCGACAACTTGCATGCACCGCGGCCGGAGGACAAGGGCAACCCGACGGAGAGCAGTAGCAACGGTGAGCTGGATCCGAGCAACCAATACGGACTGCTGGGCATGCTGAACACCATCATCAGATCTGACAGTGACTCGAAGAAGAACCCGGCAATGGGTTGTGACCTCACGTCTCTGGGACTGAACCTCAACTCTGCAGAGTAAGGGATCTCTGTTGGTCGTACTTGTGGGCGGAGACAACGTATGGCTGATTGGCGCCAATCTTATTGTGTTTGTGACGCTTATGATTTCTGCAGACCTCTGTACCCGACGTTCGCGTCGCCATGGGCAGACGGCCCGCTGACGAAGGAGCCGCAGTACTCGCTGCCCATGTGCTACTACAACCAACCGCCGGTACTGAAGACGACGCATTTGTCCAAGTTCCACCTGGAGACGCTCTTCTTCATCTTCTATTCGATGCCCAAGGACGTTTTGCAGGCCTATGCAGCACAGGAACTCTACACTCGCGAGTGGCGATACCACGCCGAACTTAAGACGTGGTTGAAACGTGCTTCCCCGGCCGACACCGCGTTGCTAGCCAATAGCTCCAACTCGACGTCGACAGGCAACGCAAGTACCCCTGTATCTGGTGGTGCTCCGTCTGGCAACGGCAGTATCGGTTCGATTGGCAGCGCACTGGGCTCGAGCACGGGACCATCGCTGGCGAACAGCTCGCTGGGCCCGCAGTTCCTGTTTTTCGACACTACGACATGGGAACGGCGTGTGTTCACGGGGAACATCCACTCAGTGAGCGCAGGGCTCATGGGCGAGGAAGAGATCCGGGTCAAGTTTAACGGCTCCTCGTAATATACCCAAGCACCAGCCAAGCATGAAGCCACAAGCCAGTCGAGCCTCGTCCCGTCCCGCCCCGCTCCACACTGCGCTCTGCTGCCACTGAGAAATACGAACGACAACGCTGCCCCGCTTGGGTTTGTCTTCATTTGTATTTTAGCTGTCTGGCTAGCTGGCTGTGTTGGTATGTGCGGGTGCTTCTGTCTGTCCGCCCAATCTATCATGACGTGAAGATGAGATGATACTTGAAGACAAAGCGAGGAGGAAGGTCATGGCGCACAGGCCGAGGTAGATCTTCAACCGTCCACTTGCTGATGCCTTGCACACTTCCGCCTCTGATCTCTGCTCTATTGGGTGCTTGGCTGCTGATTCGGCGCAGACACTGCTTATTTCTCTTTTACTGCGGTTCTTCGCTCCTTGTGCCTTGTTCTGCTTCCTTTTCGCAGAACTTTGCAGCTCACACGCGCTGCTTATAAGGGGAAGACACAAAGGCGGGCGTGGGGCATTTGCTTCTCGACTTACGTCCATCGAGAGGCCTCCACAATCTTCTTGCCGCCCAGCGCGAGCTCCAAGTGCTCTAGCCGCTTGCGCTGCGCCTCAACACACTCCAGGAGCTCCTGCTTCTCAGCCTCCAACTGCGTCACCTTCGCTGTGCCGTTGGCCGCCTGCTGCGCGAGCCGCGTCGTCGCTGCCGTGTGCTTCTGCTCCAATTGGGACATGTGGATGCTGCTCTCGAGCCGTAATTGCCGTTCGCGCTTCTCCGAGTCGCGCTTCGCCCCTTCCAGTTGGGCTCGTAGCGTTCTGCAGAGTCAAATTACAGCGACAGGAACCGCAACGACTTTGTTAAGTACAATGTCGGCCTCCACTCTTCAGGCTGAGATGATGGGACCCACACAAGGTACTTACTGCACTTCTCTCTGCGAGTCGATGACAACTGCGTGCATGCGGGCGCGGAGTTTCGTGAGCTGCAGCTTGGCCGCCGCTTCTCCCGAAGTCTCCGTCGTCTTGCCCTTGCAGCCGCAGTTTGTGAACGTCGACTTGGTTGATCTCTCCTCCTCATTCACGGGGGCCGACTGGTCTCCGTGTACTGGGTCGTTCTCTACGCGTTCGTTCTCACGGGCGGGACTCCCGACCACCTGCGCCAGCTGTAGGAGCGAGAACTTCTTCCCGGGACCTTCGCTGGAGCTCAAGTCCGTCTCCACCTCAATCATGTCGTGGTCACGCTGTTGCTCCGGCAGACTCTGGCGAATCAGACCCTGCAGCTCGATGATTTTCTACACGAGCACATGCAGATACGAGTGTGAGAATGATGGGCGTCTCGAATGAAAAGTACCGAGATGGAGGTTCGCTTACCGTCTGCATGAGGTTCTGCTCGGACGCGCGCCGCTTCTTCTCATCCTCCAGGCTCTTGACGAGCAGCGCCACTTGCTGTCGTAGCATAACTACTTCGTCATCTTTCGAGTCTCCGCCGCAGTCTTCACTCGTGGGCTGCTCACCAAATTGGTGGGTCGACAAAGGCATGGGACTGCTACACTGACTACTGCAGTTGCTGCTACCCCCAAAGCCAGCCGAGAACGATCGGATGGGGGAGTAGCACTGCTGTCGTGGACTGTCAGGGCTGGAGTCGTAGGCGGAGTGTCGGTTTGCTTCGCCAGTGTTGAACGCACGTGGACTGTGCACCATGGCCGCGACGGCCGCTGCAGCGGCTGCGGCGGCTGAACATTTCCGGCGTGGACTACCGTTCGGGCTACCAGCTGACGGAAACGAGAGCAGCCGTGAGAGTACCGAGCGTGGGACGCCACCGACGTGCGGCTCGTGCATCGATCTCAGCTTGCTGGCATCGCCGCTGTCCTGCCAAGACGCCACCATCTGCGATCGTTGGTGGCAGGCCTTGTCGGGCGATAACGAAGTTGCGGTACACTTGACCGCGGAGACGGCGTCCACAGATCGGGATCTGACGGGGGTGGAAGCCGACGGTGGCGCAAGCGGGGATGACAGTGAATGGCCTCGATCCTGCGACGGCCACTCAGCGTTTGGGAAGGCGACGGGGGGACGCTCCATGGCCAGGCTTCCTCTCGCGAATCCCCTCTGCGATCGAAGGGCGGGAGTGAGCTTGTGGCGTGGGTGCGTATGTGTGAATGGCACGGTCGGAGAGGAAAGCCTACGTTTGAGGCCGCCCCTTGGTCTGCGTCTGCCCGTTGCGAGTTGTGTGCGCAGCGGAAAGTGAAGCGAAGCGGCCACCGGACGAGCTAGAGAGCACGGATAACGGGCTGCGGCGGAAATACGAAGGATATCGTTGAGAGCGAGGGCTTGGCTGGTCAGCCCGAGAATAGGCTGCAGATGAGGCGAAGAAGACTGGTGAGAAGGAGGTAGGTGATAGCTGTCCTCGCGCTTCGTCTGCAGGTGTCGGGCTGCTCGAATTAGCCAGAATGGAAGCCGAAGTCGTGCCTTTGGGTGTGCAGTTCGCTCGCGGTGGGGCAGTGCCGCGAGCTGGCAGGACTCAAAGAGTTGCTGTGGTTGTTGCCTGTTTGCCAAGGGGGCAAGGCGTGGGGGTTGCGCGAGGAGCAGGAAGAAGCTTCGCCGGCTGACGATGGGGCGAGCATGAGAGTCGCCGAAGTTCTTTTGCTTCGTTTCCCCCGCGCGAAACGACCAGAGCTTTGGGCTGAAACTCAGGCACTCACCGCAGCTAACCCAACGGGCGTGAAGAAAGCGGCGCGGAGTGCAGCGTGACAATCCTGATACCCATTGCGGGTAAACAGTCCGGAGACCAAACAATTCGGCCCAGAAGAGCGCTGTGCTGCTGTTCGCGCCCCCGTCGTCTGCAAACAGGACGATGTTCTGGCCGCGGGTCCAAGCGGCGAAAGGACTCGAATCATATCGGGGAAGACCAGACAAGGCCAGAGCACAAAACACCTTCCGCGTCGCTCGCACCTTCCGTCGCTCGGAGGGGCGCGGCCTTTCCAATCGCCGCACAGGTTGAAACCACCGCATCCTGAACGCGCACGAGGCGAATAATCTGTTTCAAACCGTGACCGTCCCCACCCAGCAAATGCAGCCGCAGCATAGAGAAGACGATGCACCTCGTCTGCTGTTGCATTGCCTCCTCTGCTCGAAGACGCGCATCTGCGAGCTGGCGGTGGCGTCTGGATAGCTTGGAACGATCAGTGCCGCTGCTGACATGGTCCTGCATCGTTCTCTTGCTCGGACAGAGGACAGTCGCCACTGGCGACACGTCGCCTCCCACAGGCATGTGCTTGCCAGTGGCAACTTGCCATACTCACGCGGTTGCATCCCACGCACTTCTAGACGGACACGGAAAATCGGGAAATCGGTCGACGTTGAAGTTGTAAAGTGGGTTCAGGCGAAATTGGTACCTGAGATTTGGGAAAAAGGCTTCACCTGATGGAAAAGATCGGACAACCAAACGTCGTAGCTCGAAGCCACCGAGTGCTGAAACGCCGCAGGCCACTACTTCAGCGAGAGGCAACACCTTTCGCACAGCTGTTACTCGGGTAGTTGCTGACAGCAGGGCTTCGGGCTTCGGGCTTCGGGCTTCGGGCTGTTGTCGCCATTGGCAGTCGATCGATCAGTGAAGCGTACTTTTCAATGCGCAAGGGCCCCTCAACAATGCTGCACAGAAGTGCTACGCAAACGTGAACCGACGGGTGCTCCGTGCGGAGTCCGTGACCCTCGAAGAATTCACTCCAGACCACCACTGGCAGATATTCCAATCCCCGCAGCCAGATTTTTTAACTATACTTTTGCTTGTGCAGTAAATGACTCCTTGGAAAGGCTCGGGTGAGCACGTGTGCACTAGAAGCTTCTCTTGAGGTTGCTGTGCGCGCGCTAACGGTGGTGCAAGAGGGTATCTACTACGCGTCGCAGGTGTCGTGGTACCGCAAGCAAACTAGGACAAGCTGTTGAAGCTTTGAACCCTGGTTGCTGCGCACTAGTCGCTGCCGAGGACCCCCGCCTCAAATTTTTTGTGGAGTCTTTCTCTGAACAAACCTGTTGCTAGATCAGACGGAAACAAAAGCGTGACGCCAAAGCCCAAGCTACGGGATCATGAGGGGAGATCAGGTTTTGAGCGGGTCCTAGTGCGCCTTGCAAGCACTTTCGAAACTCGAAACGATGCCATGGTTTGTATGTCCGGCCCAGTGATAGAGCCACTGCCTATCACTCTGCCTTTCGCTTGTGCGCGAACCACAAACTGCCACCCTACTCCAGCGGATATGCCACGCACGCACTTCATGAGCTCGCCAGCTCGCACATTCAGCTTTTTTTACAAGAAAACGTGAGAGCATGCAGAGAGACGGCAGCCAAAATTGCTGGAGATCGTTCATATGCCCGACTGGTTATGTCCGCGTGCTATGAGCGCGTGCAGCAAAATTTTGAGGTAGTTTCAGGGCGTTGAGTCTCGCAGCACCTGCGAAACTCCAATCCAGGCATTAGATGACTACTCTTCAGACTGCGAGGACGTTACTCAGCAGCATCTCATCCAGCAAGGGTGAGAGCACTCCGAGAGCGAGTAGATAAATGACGATGCCTAGGAAGAGCGAGATTGGGAGTGCTGGCAATGCATCAAAACGCGCCAAGAGGTACATGGTGATGGCCAATCCCTGCGCACACATCGTCAAAGAAATGAACAGCGATCATACGTGTCAGTGAGTGGGGGGAGGGGGGAGAAATGCATATACACGAGTGAGTATCTGGTGCGCTCCACAGTGATGGCAATACGTACGCCAACGATGCCGAGGAAGCATACGGCAAAGACGGCAAACCCGTGCAGCGCCGCGCGCGCGACTAGGACACTGTAGAAGATAAAGTCCCCCAGCCCGAGCTTGATGGACTTTACGTCATCTTCGTCATCTTCTTGATCGCGGCTGCAGCGTTGTGCTTCGGGTTGGTAGCGATCAACCGGAGTGAGGAAGACGCTCTGCACTGCTGGGTATGGCTGGTTCTTGCCGATGAAATGGACGTCATAGTACGAATAGAAGTTCCGCCAGAGACAAAGCTGGTTGTGATGGAACGCCCGAGCGAGCTCCTCGCTTCGGTGGTGGAAACACGAGCCTTGATCGTGCAGAAAGACCTTCACCTGGTTGCCGAACTGCGAAAGATTCGCAACTCCAACCCGTAAATCGGAGTGCGAAGTTGTAGCTGCCCGCAACAACCGCTCGACAAATACTTCTTCAGGTACAGTGTCACGTGTTGCACGCTTTCGCTGCCTGAGGGTCGGGAGCTTCGAGCCTTGAGTTCTAACAGGTGCTGAGATGTGCGCATTTTCCACGTTGGCCTGGAAGAGTAGCCCTGGGATTGGCGCCCCCTTCTCCTGCACGAGATCCACGAGGCATCGCAGTGGGCCCATGGGCGTGAGCACTGCAAACAAGTCCCAGAAGCCGAGCAGCAGTAGCAACATCCACACGCTCCACTGCTCGAACACAACAATGCAGACGATCTATCATTAGCTGGAGACAACCTAAGGGTATGTCTGCCGGCAGTAAACTCAAACAGTCCAAGCAGCGCTCCGTTACTTACCTCTGGTAGTTGAGCGAGCTGCCACGCGACGATGACACTGGTGCTGACGAGATAGCCGCGTTCGACGATCCCCGGAATGCCTTTCTGGTAGAAAATGCTGAGCACACCCACGACCGCGAAGTTGTACATGGCGATCGCGAGTGACAAGCCGTCCACAACTAGGTGGAGGTCGTGACAGAGCACGATGACGACGAGCTTAGCGCCCATTACACCCAATAGCGCAGCCGAGTTGAGAATGCAGTAGCCAGCGAACAGCTGCACGCAGTTGAGCTTGTACAGCAGGACGATGCCGAACGTGAGGAACGCGATGAAAGCGATCACGAGCAGCGCATTGAGAAACGCCTCGGCTATCTTGGTGCCGACAGACAAATCGGGCGAATCCTGGTAGTACATGTACGTGCTGGAGATACCGCCATACGCTTTTGTTAAGGACGTATCCTCAGAAACTCGATGTAATTGAGGGGAGGGGAGCATATCCACAAATTGCACTCAGTTGCACGACGTACGTCATGGCTTGCTTGGTTGCTGCGTCGGAGATATGGCAGGCCGCAAGACTGTCGTATCAATGCAGATACGAGCAGAATAGGAATGCGTTACAGATCTTCACCAACGATTAGCCGGCGTAGAGAGCAAAAGCGATGCACTACCTTGAGAAGATGATGGCGATTGAGACTGGCCAGACTACGGCGAAGAAACAGTTGAGCTGATGGATCAATACGCCGAGGTCCAGCATCTTGTCGTCAGCTGCGTCCTGAAGGCGGGGCTCTTCCTCCCTCCCGCCGCCACTGTAGGCGCTTCCCCTGCCCAGCAGTGGTTCCGCATACATCTTCGCTCTTGAGATGGCATGCAGACACATACAAGGGGTTAGTGCAAGTGAGGGGACTCTCAAAGCTCGCGTCTGTCACGCGCACACGCTGCAAGCGCTCATACTTGCTGTCACCGTCCATGGCTTCCAGAAAGTGCACGCTGGCCAGACTTCTGGCGCTGGATCGCGCGTTGCCCATCAGCTCTGCTCGCCGTGTTGGTGCCGAGCTCGAGCCACTCCAAGTGGTCGACCGGAACTGGCCGCGAAAGGTCACGAGCAGATCTTCTGATGCGCATTCCTGTATCAGATCTGAGCGCGTGGGACGCGAAACGACGCGGCCCGTCGGACAGCTACAGTCTTGGAGTGTTTGGCAGAATACGGCTGCCGGGGTTGTAGAGAGAGCCGTAGAGAGAAGCCATGGGGCCCAAGAAGAAGGGCAAGAAGAAGGGCAAGAAGGGCAAGAAGGAGGAAGAACCCCCGCCGGAAGAGCCTTCAGGTAGGCTGGACATCAGTCGCTGGTAGATCACGTTCCGATATCTTCGCATTGGAACTCGAACGCTGACACCGCAGCGTGTTTGCTTGTGGGTGGACTGTGTTCTGCGGCGTTGCCCTAGAGTATGACACAATGGACGTGCCTATGCTCAAGGAGGTGATCCAGATGCTGCGTCAGCAACTCGACAAGGCCCAGGTGGACCGTAACTATGTGCAGCACGAGCGGGTACGTATGCGATTTTCCTTGTTTTGGGGTATAAAGCGGTGAGGATGACGCTGACGGCGGTGCTTTCGTGGCGCTTAGGACATGATTGAGTCGTTCTACGAGATCACCAAGCAGGAGATCCAGGATCATGAGAACCAGATCATGTCCAAGGACCGCGAGATGGAGATCATGGAGGATAACCACCGCGTGGAAGTGCGTGTGTACGTGCAGAAGGTGAAGCATCTGGACTATGAGCACAAAAACAATCTCAAACGAGTGCAGGCCGACGGTACGGGTCATCTGGACGAGGAACACGACCTTCACGAACACCGCGAGACGGTATTACGCAGTACCAAGCAGTCGCTCAAACTAGAGCTCAAGGAACGCGACCTGTCCAACGAGGACGAGATCGATCAGATGAAGCAGGCACACGAGAAAAATCTCATGAAGCTACGAGAGCAGTTCGAGAAGAGCAACGCGGCACTAGAGACGCGCTGCCAACAGCGCTTGCGTGAGCTGCAGGAGTCGCTCGAGCTGCGGCGCAAGGTAGATATTCACGAGATCGAGGAGCGCAAGAACTTGCACATCAACGACCTCATGAAGAACCACGAAAAGGCTTTCACACAGATCAAGAACTACTATAACGACATCACCAAAGACAATCTACGCCTCATCGACTCGCTCAAGAATGAGATCACCGCCATGAAGAAGAAAGCGGCAGCCAACACAAAGCTCATGCACGACGTCTCGCAAGAGAACAAGCGTCTCTCCGAACCACTAGCTGCTGCGATTCAAGAGGTTGAACACCTCCGTCACGAGCTCAAGGATGAGCAGAAGGACAAGCTGTCGCTGCGCAACGCCAAGGCTCGACTGCTGTACTTGGCGCAGCAGGTGCACGACCTCAAGCAGCACCAAGCTGAGCTCACGCTGCGCTATCGCACCATGGAGTCGGATCGCAACGCACTGTATGACACCTTCGAGCAGACTGTGCAGACCATCCACAAGAAGGGGGAGTGCAAGAATCTCATCCTGGAGCAGCGGCTTGCTACTATGGATGATCAGCACGCTCGCAAGGGTGCACAGCTCCAGGAGATACTACTGGCTGCCAACCTCGACCCCGTGCAGGCACGCCGCGTGACCGATACACTGGGCAGTTTGCTGGACTCCAAGAACGCCAAGATTCGCGACCTTCAGTACAAGGTGGCCAAGGAGAGCAAGGCCTACAACGACACGCTGCGTACCTTTACGGAGAAACTCTCGGAGTTTGGTATCCCGGAGGAGGAAATCCGCGTGCTCGGTTTCAAACCGCTGGCCTCCAACACAAATGTGAACCCGGCAGGCCTCGTTGCGGTCGAGTAGGGAGGCACCTCGTACTCTCCCACATCCTCCTTGAAAATAGCATGCACCGATACTCGCTTCGCTTTCGTTGGCTGTGAATCACTCAGTACTTGTTGGTCTTGGTGACAATGTAGACGCGCACCGTCTGGTCCAGTGATGCCACGACGCAGAGACTCGCGATCTGGCCGATATGAATTGCCATTTCCGTGCTTTGGAGGTGGCAATTCTTGTTCGGGACTATCGATTCGAACCTTTGCAACAGTGTTCACTACATAGTGCCTTAATCGATCCCCAGAACCTAGTTTCTAC
>JAADYK010000688.1:0-15463 GCA_023338225.1 Halophytophthora batemanensis
AAATAAATGCATGCTCGAACCTCCTTTATGGCCAGCACTGCCTTTGGCCAGCTAGGAACACGGGACGCGTGAAGCGTCACCCCATAGTGAGAGCTAGTGAAATGGCGCTCGAGCAAGGTTCCACGAAGATGAACCCGCGCGGCGCGCGCAGTGTTCCCTCTCGAAGTAGCGATTGGCCTGCAATACCGCATACTTCCACTCAAGCAGATCCAAAGAGACGCGCAGGTGCATCGCGTTTAAAGCTCGTCCCCAGGCTCTCTTCTCTCTCTTCGACATCCAATATACAGCGGACCCTTAGTCCAAGCATCGACTATCTCGGCTGCCCTCCCTCTCAGAGGGACCGGCGCTGCTCACGGCGGCACCCCGGCAACGTCACTCTCGAACAAGCCGTCGCGACCTCAAGCTCGCCACCTGCACCCGCGTCTCCCCCCAGTACAAGAACCATGGCCCCGCGCGCTACGGAGCTGTTCGCCACGATGGCCAAGGCCGTGGACGAGGTGGGTCCGTCGCTGGTGAGCAAGGTCAAGGGCGTTATCAAGTTCGACGTCACTGGCGCTGGCACGTGGCTCGTGGATCTCAAGAACGGCAAGGGCAGCGTCAAGCCGGCCACAGATGCCGACAAGGCCAATCTCACCATCACGGTACGCATTGCTGCGCTCTGGTGTGCTGCGCGGAGTGACGAGCTAACCAGCTAACGTGTTCCTGGCGTGAACCGCAGCTCACGGAGGAGAACTTCCTCAAGATGATGGACAACAAGCTGAACCCGCAGCAGGCGTTCATGAAGGGCCTGGTGAAGATCAAGGGCAACATGGGCATGGCTATGAAGCTCAACGTGGTGTTGGCCGCTACGCGCAACTACATGAAGAAACAGGCCTCGGGAGCGGCGGCTCCGGCCGCTGCTGCTCCGGCTGGTGGCCTCAAGTCGGCCGAGATCTTCCGTCTGATCGGCGAGGTGGTGGCCAAGGACGACGGCACTATGGCCAAGAAGATCAAGGGCGTGATCCAGTTCGTGATCAAGCCCGATGGCGCCTGGAACCTGGACTGCAAGGGCGCCAAGGCTACGCTCACGGAAGGCACGAAGAAGGCGGATGTGACGCTGACGGTCGCCGACGACGACTTTGTGGCGATTGCCTCGGGCAAGCTCAACCCACAGCAGGCGTTCATGAAGGGCAAGCTCAAGCTCAAGGGCAATATGGCGCTGGCCATGAAGCTCCCCGTGGTCTTCAACGCGCTCAAGCCCAAGTCCAAGCTCTAAGCTGATGGTCGCCGCCATCGCCAAGTCCGTGCGGTCGCTCCACGTGGTGTAGCAACTTCACGTAGCAACGACGGCGAGATCTGGATCGCTGACATCAGACACGTTGCTGCCTTCCAGCTAATAAGGAGCTTTTGAATTGCTGCACTTGAGCGCGCCAGCGCTGCATTCTGTGGGGAGTGGTTGCCGCATGGAGCGTTAGCAAAGCCGGAGCCATGCGCGCGTCCGTGCGCGCTCTTGTATTACTATATCATGATCGCTGTCGCGCCTAGGAAGGCGACGTCCCGCCGCGTTTGCTTCGTGTCGTCCCGAAGCGTCTAGCGGAGGAGCGGACCAGGACAAAAGGGAACTATCCGTTGTGGTTGCTACTGTGGCATGCTGCTAACTGCCGTCTGCCGTGTGTGCATTGCGATCGGCGCGTCTACTCGTCCGTGGGCTCGTCCTTGGCCTTGGGCGCCGTCTTCTTCCGGGACACGGTCTCCCAGCCGTCCTCGATGTCGGCCTTGGCAGCCTGCGCGGCCTCAGCAGCCTTCTTCTTCTGCGCCAGCTTCTGCGCCTTGGCGTCTGACGAGGTCAGCGCCGCGCTGGCCGCCTTGGCCTTGGCCTTGGCATTCTTCTTCTTCATCTTGCGCTTCAGCTTGAGCTTCTCGGCGCGAGCCGCCTCCTCCTCCTCCGTGTCCGGGTCATCCTGCAGCAATAGAAGCAACCGCAGCAACACGTCAGTAGCCATTCCGCATTACACACACACACAGCAGCCCCAAAGATCTCGCCCAACACGTGTCCCTTCCTCCTACCGCTCTCGCAACACAAGGAGGGGAACACGCAGGGAGCATGCAACGCCACAGCGTGCAGACGTACATTGACGAACTCGTCCAGGTTGATGTCGTTCTCCTTGTCCTCCACGGGGGCCGCGGCGGGGGCTTTCTTCTTGGCGGCCTTGCTCTTGCTCTTCTTTTTCTTGGGGGCCGACTTGGGCGCCTCGGCGGGCTTGCCGCCGGCCAGCGCCTTGGCGGCGGTCAGGCCCACGGCGCCAGCCACCAGCGCACCGCCCACGGCAATGGCCGTGGTGGAGTTCTGCTCCAGGAGGTTCATGACCACGTCCGCCATTCTTGTCTGCTTGTGCTGGAGCTCCTGTGTGCGGTGTATGGGAGGGAGGATTCGGAAGTGTGCTGCGCATTTGGCCTGGAAGTTGATGCCGGACGGACCAGCGTTTTAAGGGGAGGGGTGCAGTAAAACGGACTTCGGTGCAGTAAAACGGACTTGGCGTCTTGCTCCGGCGCCAGTCGTCGCAAGCTGATTGGTGGAGGGACTTTTAGCCAATCCGAGATTGGCGCGTTTGACCACGCAAAACGAACTCGGGCCCTAACTCGTAGGTGCTTTCACGTAAGCAACGCACCGCGAGGGGACGTTGGCCGGTGACAAGTATACACCTTCTGTGGCAGTAGCCGCATTCATCGGCTCCGTGGGTAGTGAGCAACTTCACGCGCAACGAACAACCGCGGAGCAGGCATCTCCGGACGCCTGGGCTCCAGCAGTCTGAGTGGCCAGGTGCTCGTTCTTGAGGTAAGTGCTGCGCGCAGAGTTCACGTCGCGGTCGAGCGCCAGGCTAAAGTGCGAGCGTGAGAAGACCTTCTCGCTGGTGGTGCTGCGGCTGCTGGATCTCCTGCAGCACGAGTACGTCCTCATCGCGTAGTGCTCTTCGCACTGGAGCCGCGACCTGCCCTTGATCCACCTAGAGCGAGCGGAGCACTCATGGTCTTGAGCGGTCAGGATCCGTGCCTCCCCTACGCGCTGGTCGACCGAGCACTCACACCACACCGGTCGATCTCCCATGCGGAAAAGAGCTTGGGAATGAACGAGCGAGGGGCTGGAGCGAGGAGGTGTTGTCACGCGCTTGGGCGTGAAGACACAGGAAATGGTCGGTAGTAGCTCGCAACACTGCATTCAGCCACCACGGCCCCACGTAGGGCAGACGCTCAGCGGCGTCCCGGTCAGTAGACGAGAGAACTCGCGACCTCCGGGAGGCGGTTGTGCTGCACCTTGTGCACGCAGTACCAGCACCTTGTCGCAGATTGGCGCAGCGCGTTCGGATCGTCGGAAAGGTGGCTCCATACAAGAGTCCTGGGGCGGTCCAGGACGATCGGACGACCACCGTTCGGTGGCGTGAAGAGCACACGGGCTCGGCGAGCGAGGAAGGCTTTCTCCATCGCCACGAGGTCGAGCGCAGGAGGAACAGGGAGGTCAAACCGCGCTAGAGCGTCCGCTGTCTGCTGCACCATGCCGCTGAGCTCAGCGTCCTCGATATTCGCAAGCCGGACTCGTTCGCAAATGTCCTGCACCAGGAGATCTTGCAACTCGTCCTCGATCCTCCACGCTCTAGCGTGAACATGGCGCTGGTTCCCTTGGAGCTCGAAGGCGAAATACAGCAAGGCGTCTAGCTCCAGGGTGGAAGTGGATGAACCAATCAGAGCGAGGATCGCCTTCGATTAAAACTTTCAGCTTGTCCGATATGGGCCAATCAGAGAGAGAGACTGTCTGCTTTTCTGCCAGTGAAAAAGGCGAGCGGCGCCAATCTCCGCTATCATTGGCGGAAAAGCGGACCTCCAATCTCTCTGATTGGCCCATTTCGGACAAACTGAAGATTAATTGACACTTCCCCAGCTTTAGATAAACCTAAGTATGTTTATCTAGGTCTCGGGTGTCCGTGTGAAGTCGCGCTATGAAGTACCGATACAGCAGCTCTGCAGCAGCAACTTGAAGAGCCCGCGCGCATTCCGCACCAAGGACGCCCCAGCACTAGCAGCAAGCAAAGCAAGCCAAGATGGAGAAGATCACGAGCTTCATGCGCGCCACGAAGAAGACCAGACCGCATGAGCAGCGCACCTCCTTGTCCAAGAAGCCAGCGCCCGCAGTAGACCGTCCGGCGCCCGAGTCGACTGCGGTCTCCGCTGAAGCGAGCGGGTCCAACGGCGACAGCAAGCAAGATCACGTGCCTCGCTTCATGTACCAGGTAAGAACCGCCGAGTGTGTCTATTTGGCTTTGTAAATGGCGCGCTGGTGTAAAAGATTGTGCGTTGGTACTCAGTGCGGCTTGCTGGTGTGTATCGTAGACGGTCAAATATGCGCCCCAAGGTCAACCGCGGAAGGTGTCGCCCGAGATGGAAGCAGTTGCCGCGTACATCCAGGTAAAACCCGACCGCTGTATGCCTAGGCTCCAGCGACGGACGACCCAAGCGGAGATCGCTAACCTGCGTTTGATGTGGCTCTTGGTCGCGCTGCAGGCAAACTACGAGGTACCGAGAGACTTCGAGCAAAACCTCAGGGTACATGTCTGTTTGCGCCTTCTACTTAGTGTCCACGCGCCCATACTTCGCTTGCATTAACCTGCCGCGGATATCCCATTGCTGTGTGCGTTACAGTTTGGTCCGCACAGCGGGCTGACGTTCGAAACGCGACTGGCTCGGGCGTACTCGCTGCGACTACTATCGCCAAAGCCACCAGGTCGCCGTCAAGTGCATGCCGTCGCCCTCAAACCAATCTGCTTGACTTGCGCTACCGTCGGGCACTCTTACAAAGAGTGTCCAAACGGATTCTAGTGTGCCGCTGAAGCGGATGGATGGCCCACGACCCGGTACTGGCGACGCTACGGTGGATTACCTTCGGAAGACATGAAGAGCGGATACCACGATCTACTTGGCTAGTTGGTACTGCCCCCCGACAACCTCAAGCTTGCCCTTGTCGACGAGCTTCCCCAGCACAACGGAGAGTCCAGAGATCGTCTTGGTGTCTGTGTTTGCAGCCGAGGAAGGCACAGCGAGCAGAATAAATGCTCGCAACAGCGTGAGGGAGGGAAAACGCACGAGTTTGAATCCAAGGCGAGGCGCGCTTGGCCTCGAACAGCAAGGAGCACGGACTTACAGGGCTGGGCGCCGCTTCGAGCGAAGGTGGAGAGCATGTTGTGGATGCGCTGGATGCTTAGCGAGCCAAAGTTGGACAACATGCCCACAACGTAGGTCTCCAGCACCTTGAGGTCTTCTTCCGCCTGAGCGTCCGAAGACACCGCAGTCTCCAGCTCTTCAGTCAGTGGTTCATCATCGTGTTGAGTATCGCGGAACGACGAACTCGCCAGCAACTCCTTCTTCCCAGAAGAGAAGAGCAACAGACCGTGGTTCACCCACAGCGGCACGTGCTTGAACAGTAGGTCCTCCGATACCTCAAGCTTCGCCGCAAGCTCCTCCACGTTCCACCGGTCTGCAGAGCCAAAGACTCCGTTAACAACAACTCAAGGTCGCAACAAGGTACACAATGTCTTTATGCATTCTCTTCCCCGCTCACCTTTGTCTTCAAAGTGCATGATGATAGAAGCTTGCAGCGGCGAGACGGTGAAGTCCCGTTCGACGCCTTCCAACTCAATCGAGAGCTGTGTCGCAAGTGTAATTGTCAGTACCAGCCACAGAGTATTATAGCTGAGCAACAAAGCTAGTCTCGCGGACAGCGTACCTGCACGGAGCCGAGTGACGGGTTCCAGTCCAGCGACCGCGGGTTGCGCAGCACATGGTACGCCTCCTTGAACGCCTCGACATCCTTGGCGATTTTCGGGTGCATCGTGAACTCGTCTCCTTGAAGAGGCGGCCAGAAGTGCTGCGACACCACAGTGGCATCTATTGGCGTCGGCTTTGGAGCCTCCAGATGCCTTTCATTCTCCTCCTTCACCTCTTCACTCGACACAGTCGGTACTGTCGGACGCTCCAGCGTCGAGCGCACGTTGAGGTTGAGTCGCTTGGAGTCTTCGATATCACGAACCATAATCTCGCACTGCTGCAGATTCTCTTCTCCGAAGCGCAACTTGAGCAGCTCCAGCGTCTGCACGTCGCGATCTGTGTCGTACTCGAGGTTTTGCAGCAGTTTATCCGCCAACATCATCCGGTATTCGTTCACGAACAACTCGCGACTGCCGTAGATGTTCACCTGCAGTAACCTCACTCCAATAAGAACCCAAGATCAAGACAAGACCAACCACAGCGCAACGTACCAAGATCCGGAGGATATCATCGCTGCTCCGACTGCGGGAGGTCTTGCTCGGGTCCGCCTCAATTGGATCCGGTTCCCAGTCATCCGGCGAGAGATCCTAGATCGCAACGAATCAAGCGACATTAGTGCCGGCGGATGTGAACTGCCGACATGTCAAGAGCTACCATCAAGAATATCGCCATACTTCATCGTCGTCACTGTCGTCGTCGTGCTGGATGAGACGCATGTTATCACGTCGTAGCTCTTCAAACAAGTCGCCGTTCTGGTCGTCCGTCAGGCTCAGCACGATACAGCGCACCGTGTCTTTCCGCTTGCGCAAGTACTTCACAGCAGCCATGCAGCTCCACATGTCAGTCACCGCTACGCCTTGCCATCATCCTCACATAGACGATCTCACCTCTTTGATAGGACCGCTGAGTGCCTCCAGCAGTACACCTTTCGGGTCCAAGATGCGAAAGGCCTTGATCGTAGCCACGTAGATGTCCAGGATGGCGGAAGTATTGGCCCCCGGCTGCAGTAGTCGTGTCAGTAGTGCACTACGGAACTCCCGTACCAGTTCACCATGCTGCTGAGTGCGTTCAAGACAACACTTGAGGTCTTCCAATGCTGGACTGCTATCTGGGAACTCCTTGATGATCTCAAAGAGCTGCGTGATACGCAGGCTGCCGAACTCCTGGCGTACGTGACGCGATAAGATCTCACGCCACTTGGTATGCGTGACAGCCGATGCACGCGTGTCTTCACCGGTCCAAAGTAGCGCGTCCAGCCATGGTAACAGCTCGGAGCAGGCCCAGCCCTCCACTTTGGCCAGGAAGAGCTCGTCGAACGTCTCGCCGCAAGTAACACGCACCATCTTCCGCACTTGGCTGTGAAGTACGCGTACTAGCGCTGGTTCAGCCACACGCAGCCACTCTAGTTGACGAAGTGAACTGTGGATGGCGTGCGAATCGAAAGTCCGACGCTTCTCCTTGCCTTGGAACTGCTGGAAGCTCATGGAGAAGAACACCAGCAGGAGCTCCTCGAAGCGCTCACTGCGCTGTACGTCCTCGAATACCAGACAACGGAAGGTTGTGCGTAGCTCCTGTAGCATCGTACGCTCTGGCAGCTCCGCGTGGAGCTCGTGTGGACGCTGCGAAACAGGCGCGTCGTCGAACAAACTCGCGATCTGGACGCAGTGCGAGAAGGCTTCTTCGGCGAACTGCAGTGCCAGCGTGAGTTGCTGGGCGCACCAGCGCGTGAACTGGAACTTGCTACGCTTCGAATGCTCCAGCAACACTGGGTCGTCGCGAAAGAACCGCCAGAAGGGTGGCACGACGTCCGTGCGCAGCCAGTAGCCCAGACGCTGAAGTAGCATCTGGCGCAGCGGCTCCTGTCGGCCTTGAGCCACTGCTGCTTGGATCACGCCGCATAGACGGTCAGCGCCGGCGTCAGCATCAGCGTCAGTACTGGAGCCATGCGAGGCGTCTCCGTCCAGCTCCTGGTCGAAGGCGAAGAGCTTGCGCCATAGCAGCTCCCGGTCGATACGCAGCCCGCCCGTCATGTTCACCGTCGCTGTGGCAGTTCTGGCAAAGGCCCACCGGTGTATGCCGACTATGATTGGTGGATACGCCGATATACGTCTTCTCATTGGCTGAAATGATGGCCTCAAAGATCTATGAAGCGACACCTTCCAGTCTTGGAAGATGGCTTCATACCTCTTCTTGCTCGCAAGTAGCTGCCTGCGAGAGTCCCAAGACCGCACTCTTGCCTGCCGACACTGCATGCGCTGTCATCACGGGACGTGACGTGCTAGTTGGTCTATTTCAACCGAAGTGCTGGCTAAAATTGCATCGCCAAGCTTGGACATCTCAACTCCCGTACGCCTGCATTCCTCGACCGTACGTTCCACTCAGGCTCTCTATCTGTCTCCTGTCTCCGACGTGGCAGCGAGAAGATGGCCGAGAGCAAATGGATCAAGCAGGTCACGGCGCTCTATGACTACGACCCTGAAGGTACGCCCACACTCTCTTCACTGTAAGGAGGGCGACAGACGTTGTGACCACGAAAGCTCGAGAGCGGTGTGTTGTCTGACACTGAATGGTATGGCTACTGCATGAAGAGTCGGACGAGCTGAGCTTCGAGAAGGGCGAGGAACTGCGCGTGCTCCAGATGCAGGACGATGGCTGGTGGATGGGTTACAGCGTCCAGGACCCGGCACGTGTGGGCCTCTTCCCGTTCAACTACGTCCAGGAGAAGCGCGACCCGGCACCCCCACAGATCAAACGCACTGTCGTGGAGACCACTCCAGCATCAAAGAATCAATCCATGCAACAGCGGCAGCAACGAGTTCGCCAGGTCCAGCAGCCCGCCGAGGGTGACGAGACCGACGACGAAGAGGAAGAGGAGGAAGAGGAGGAGCAGACACCAGTGAATGCGGCTCGAGGACGTGGAGCAACAGTAGTTCAGCTGCGAAGGAACTTGAAGGACGCCGAGCGTGCTACTGAGGCCGTGAGGGATGCTCGACGACAGGTTCATCGATTTCTTTGCTGTAGCTACTGCGTTATTCCTACAGCAACGCCGTATGATGCTGATAATCTGTGTGCTACTGGCGTAGGCCGAACGGGAGAAGCTGCGGCATCGGCAGAGTTGGCGAAAAGCACATGATGAAGAGGAAGAAGATGATGAAGAGGAGGAGCAACCTACTCGCTATCCAGCTCGACCCCGTGCGATGCCTCAAGCTCGTCAGCAGACCCGGAACCTGAAGCGCACCAATACTGACGATGAGGAAGACGAAGACGACTCGGACTACCCACCATCTCAGCAGTCTAGCAACAACAGCGATCGGCGGGATCGTCAGAACGAAGCGATGGATCAGGGTAGCCAAAGTGAAGACACAGATCGGGACGAGAAGCATCAGCAGATGTGCGAGACACCAAGTGCCGTTGGTGAGTCTCGTGGCAGCGGCGCCACAGACTCGGAAGATCTAGCGGCCAAGCGGATTGGACGGGGCTATCGCCATCATGTCAGTTGGAGTCGCGAGAAGCAGCGAAAGCAGCAGGAGAGGCAGAGACAAGAACAGGAGAAACAGCGTCTGGAGCAGGAAGAAGAACGACGGCAGGAGCGGGAGCAATTGCGACGGGAGCAAGAGCAGCGGCGTCAACGTGAGCAGGACGAACAACAGCTGGAGCAAGAACGACAGCAATGGGAGCAGGAACAGCAGCGGAAGCGTGAAGAGGAGAAGGAGCAACTGGAGCAGGAAATCCGGCGACAAGAGCAAGAACGACAGCGTCAAGAACAAGAAAGACAGCGCCAAGAGCAGGAACAGTGCCGGAAACGCGAGCTGGAGGAACAGAGGAGGCACGACGAGGCTGCCGACTCTATTCGGCAGTGGGCTGTGCGAACGCGCTCCGAGCAACGCGAACGCAAGAACCGGCGGGAAAGAGCGCGCATGAACGCGAGAAGGAAGCAAATTGACCTCGCTGCTCGTCGGATCCAGCGTTGGGTTCTCGTGTTGCTGGCACGCTTTCAAAGGAGGAAGATACGGGCTCAGCGCGAGAAGCGAGCGGCAAGAGAGCGTCGGCGGCTAGAAGAGGAGCAAGCGGAAGAGAGGCAACAGGAGCGGCTCAAGCTCCAGCAGAACCAAGAAGCCGAAGCTCTGGAGGAGACTCGGCTCCAAAGGGAACAGGCGCTGCTGGCTGCTGCACAAAGCGATGCATCGCCTGGGAAACCTGGCCGTCGCAAGGTCATCAAGAAAGAGGCAGTGGATCTCATCAAGATGTTGGTGCAGCAGCAGGTCGATGAGGCGCTCCGTGGCAGCAATGCTAAGGTGGCCGAGCTGGAGCGCACCGTCGCGACGCTGCAGGACATCGTACGCAAGCAGACTGCTCAGCTCCAGGCGATGCGAGCGGCACAGCAAACCGTGAAGAGTCCTCTTCCACTGAAATCTCCCAAGAGTCCAGCGAAATCTCCCCAACGCAAGGCAGAGAACAGTGGTGGGTCTCCGCAACGCAAGACCGAGACCAGTGGCGGCTCTACGCTCCCGAAGATCAGCAGCACAACTTCTGTTCCGAAGCGACCAGCGGCTCCATCGGGCTTGCGACCTCCTCGACCAGTGGCTGTGCCGCCAAAGCTGCCGGTGCTACCAGGTGCTCAGCGAGGTAGTAAACCTCCTGCAGATAGGAAGAGATCGTGAAGAACTTTTGACTATTACTCTGGTACTTCTCGAGTCTTACGACTTACGCGTCTGCGGTGGTGGTAGTGGATTGGGAAGAACTATCCAGACCGAGACGGCTTATGGCCGCTACTCGAGCGGTCTCGATCGTTTGGTGTATGCACACGACGGTAACCAGCGCCACAGTGAAGTCCCAAGCATTGCTCGCCTCCTCCGAGATCTCAATGAGCTCAGCAGTGTCCTGGGCATAGGTGACGAGTGCAAGCACCTTAGGCTGGTAGAAGGCCAGGAATCGCGCCGGGTACGCTCGTAGGAATCGTAATACGACTACCAGTAGAGCGTCCTCTTCCATTCGGGATGTCGTGACTGCAGGTGGAGATGGCAGCATCGTGAGTAGTGTCACCAGCGCCAATACCAGTCCTAGGACCCCCAGGACACTAGAGTATGCGGACGACATGCGGAGCTTCTGGCCTTGACGACGGTATCCCCGCAATCGAGCCGCCGGCGTCTTGAAGAGCTTGTGCAGTTGCATTGAAACTGGTGTAGAGTTGGTAGTGAAGTCAATGGAAGCGCTGGTTGCTGCAATGAAGGCGTGCCTGGGGTCCGCGTCGTTTCGAGGGCGATTTCGGAAGTGGGTTGTGCGAAACTGCACGAGCCAGTTCTATCCTCGTCGCTAACAAGACGCAGGACTTCTGACTGGGTTACTGCAGATGAACTTTACCAGTTCGCCAAGTGGATCGAGGCCGGCTTTCCACGCTCGACGGGAGGATTCCATGTCAGGCCGACTTTGAGATCAAGATTGTCCGTGGTATATTCGCCACCATTGCTTGCAATTCCAAAGCGGGAATCTAGGTGCTAGCTCGTACAAGATGCGGGTAGCGCAGAACATGAATTCTACAGCTCGGAGGGCTGCGGAGTATACCTTTTGCGACCTTCAGAGCGACGTCGTCTAGTATCTACGCTGATGCTTTGGCTGGCATAGACGTGGATCGTGGAGAGCCGACTCGAAGACCAGGAGCCATACCACAGTAGAACGCACTCCCAGCGGAATGCAGTGTGCAGCAAACGCAGAGCTGGCGCACTCTGGAAGGAGCTGCTGCTGCTGCTGTAAGTTCGGACCATAATGGAGCCCAGTTATTCGTCTACGACATTAAACTGACCATGTACGGTATTCATTTGGCTACACCTTGTTTTTGGCTCGTCGCGCTACGTTATTGGAAGGAAGTGAGGACCATGGCTAGAGGCAATGGACGTCACAAGAAGCGGCGCGTGACGGCGGCGGCGGCAGCAGAGGCTGCGCAAGCAGAAGCGAAGGCTAGCAGCGCCTTCCTAGCGGCGCTCGAGGCGCAGCGAGCTAATGCGCGGCGTCAGGCGGAGGCCGCGCAGCAGCAGCAGGAGGGCCCTGCGACGACCATTGTCGAGTCTGCGCGGCCGCCGCCTGTGGCCCTGCCCGGGTTCTACTACGACGAGACCAAGAAGCGCTACTTCCCCATCTCACCAGCGACCGAGCGACGACAACGCGAGCTGAAGCAGCTGCAGCTTGACCGGGAGCGCATGGAGCGTGAGACGCAAGAGCTGGCAGCAGCACGTTCTCGCGGACGTCGCGGTCGTGTGGCGGTTGCGCACAACTGGGCGCCGTATCTAGCGCGCCGCGAGAGTGATTTCGCCTGGAGCGCACGCGGTCGGGACCGCCTGGAGCTCGTTCCACAGCTTCTCTCCAGCTTCCTGGTATTGCAGTCTGCTAGTGCTTTCGCTGTCGAGTCAAGTGGGCATTCCAACTAACATCCACAAGCGGGTGTGGACATGTGGATGCATTTGCTTGGGGGCTGTAGACATCGCAGGTGGTGGAAGCGCAGGATATGGACGCAAATGGTCGCCTGACTGCCTTGGCGCTGCATCCAAGTGCCAGCAACCTCGGGGCTATGGGCTGTACGTCTGCAATGAGTCGCTTCTTCCATCTGTGGTAGAAGCAGTCAGAACCTTGACGGTCTGTCGTTTCCCACCTCGTTGTTATGCGCTTCTAGCTAACAATGGAGACATACATGTACTGGGCGTGGAGAGTGCCCGCATGCCTTTCTCCTCAGCCTCGACCTCGCAGCATGCACAGCGCGTGATGCCCATGATGACTCTCCAGACGAGGTCGGTCATCACGTCACTGCAGTGGCGACCCATTTCTGAGATGGATCTGCTCGTATCCTCGTTGGGCCAGCGTGCCCAAGGAGCTTCCACTTCTCAGGCACACCCAGTAAATGGAACTGTGGCGCTCGTGCGCGTAGGCGAGCAGGAGACGCCTGGCTTTGCCTTACTGGATCAGCAGCGTGAATGGGTGAGTACTTGCTCTAGCCTTCCTACACGAACTAGATGGTCTACCGTGTACAGTGGTGTTGATCGGTGGTCTTGTGAATGCTTACTGCTGTCTGTTGCTGCCAGGTTTGGAAGTTTGTGGACCCCTGGACTGCGAAATGGTGCGTTTGGAAGCTGTAGTCTTCCCAGCGTGTTCGAGAACTCGTAGCCTCACCTTTAGATTGCATTCTTCGTCTTGTGCGATGTGTTGGGATGGTCTAGGGACATGAAAAACCCGAACAGGTTTTGCGTTGGCGGTGGAGGCCCTTCTGGTGCCGCGTACGTCGACATCACCGCCCAGAACAGAGTACAACACGCGCCGACCGGGAAGACCCACAGCGACGTGCATGCCCAAGCTTTCTACGACTCAGGCAAGCTGATTATCAACGGAACGAAGAGCGGTGCGTTGTGGGGATGGGACCTACGTGCGCCACGCCGCTGCTTCGAGTGGGAGCAAGTCGCCACCGCGGACTTGCCAGCGAGTTCCGTGCTGGACATCCATGTACTAGAGGACTGTCGTAGCGCTGTGGTTCAGCGCTCGAACGGGGAGCTGCGGTTGGTGGATATGCGTACCTTGGCACCTGTGGTGGAGTTCGCGTCGGGTGCACCCAAGCGCTATCTACCGCAATTGCGCTGTGCAGTGGACGAGGAAGAGTCTGTTGTGGTGGCTGGAGGCGATGTACAGCGGCCACTGAGTGTGAACGCCTTCCACCTGCACAACGGACGACGCGTGGCGTCGGTGGACATGCAGCCATCGGCTGGAAGGGCAAGCACGAAGAAAGCGACAATGGTGCAGCAAGTGCAACTCAAGCCGGCCCACTACGGAAGTCGGTACGCTGGGACACCCGAGATCTGGGCGTTGAGCCGCAATGAGCTATACATTTGCAGCCGACGAGAGGGAGAACCGCTGGAGCACTGAACGAGATAACAAAGAGGAGGGCGAGTGGAAGCCAGCTTGGAGGCAGCAAGTGAGATATAAAATGCGTGTGCGTGTAGATTAAGCGGGACGTGGATGGCCCGAGAGTGGCCGTGAGAAGAAAGACGCCCGCGGCAATCACTCTACTCTTCTTCCTCGGGCGGTGACGGGTCTTCCAGCAGGTCGGGCTGCTCCACGGGCATCTCGAAACGCAGCGTGGGTTTGCCTTCACCTCCTTCAGCAGACTCATCGCTCACGCCGACGCCACTTCCAGCCTGTAGTCGCTGAGGAGGCGGGAGCTGGAAGGGCTCCGGGAGAAACTTGACGCCGGTACCAACGTACACGTTGAGGAACTTTTTACCCACTGCGATACTCACGGCGCCAGGCCACACAAGGCTACGGATGACGGCTACCTCCCCGACTGCAGGCTGCAGTGTGGCTGGCAGGCGGTCCACACGCCACGAGTTCGGTGCATCTTCGCTCAAGTCACGCAGCGGCGGTGCAAACTCTTCGCCTTCACGTGGTACTTCTTCGCCATCAGCGTCCGTCTCGGGTGTCATGGGCGTCATGCGGCCGTAGCGGGCGTTGATCTCCTTGGTGAAGTGCGTCCAGCTAGCCAACTCCGCCAATTCGGCGGCACTCTTGATCTCAGGCTCCTCGGCCGGCTCAATCTCGCCTTCCTCGCTCACCTGGAAGTAGCCGGCAGGGCAAAGGACGGTGCCAGCCGAGATGCGTGCGATCTGTGCACGTAAGAAGTGCTTTTCCGCTCCCGGGAAGGGCGGATGGCCCAGCACGGGTGCTTCCAAGTCCCCACGGACGTAACGGCGAAGCTGGCGAGCCGCCAAGATCTGCTCGCGACGTACGTTGGGTAGCTGCACCCATTCATAAGCACCGTCATCTTTCAGGACCCAGTACGTGAATTTGTTGGCTCCTGCGGGACCTTCTTCAGCGTCTGGATCCTCCGGTTCGCTGGGTGTGGGCAGCTCACCCTCGGCCACGTAGTAGTCAGTCCCACGCCCCAAAAGCTTGCCCCAGAAGCGCATGCTCGTGGTCGCGTGCGTCTGCGCCAGTCGCTGCAGTGCCAGCGACAAGCGGAAGGTCTCGCCCTTCGAGAAGCCCAGCCCAGCCCACTCGAACATGTTTGCTTCGTCCAGCAGGTCCGCTACGCCCGTAGCTGGCTCCGGAGGCGCCTCGTCCTCCGTCTTGGGTCGCAGTAGCTCAAGGGCCACATTGCACCACTTCTCTTGCTGCTCTTGCTGTATGAAGAACGGGGAAGAGGTTAGTTGTGGGCAGGAGGAGAGGAAGAAAAGGGTCGTGGAGATCGCATGACCTACCGCGTCCTTCTTGACGCTGGAGTTGGGGCCGCTGGCGTCCACGGCCGCTGGCTGCTGTGGCGCCAAGTAGCGCTGCTGTTTGACCAGCGTCGAGAGATTCTCGAAGGATTCGTGCAGGTTCTCCGGTCGCTCCACGAGGATCTTGAGCAGCACGTCGGCCAAGTGGTCGTACAGGTTGGTGCCATCTGGCGACTCCTTCTTCAAGAAGGCCTTGGCCTCCTCTAGCGTTGTCATGTTGGCAATCGCTTTGTCACTTCTCGTCTCGCAACGCTTCCTTCAGCTCGCTTTTGCACTGCGCGTCGCCGCGTACACTGCAGATCGAAGGGCGCCGTCATCCGTCGCCTCGAAGCGTCGCGTGCCTCCTCCTGGATTGCCACGATCCATTTTGTCTTTGAGCACTCTCCAAAGCACGCATAGCTAAGCAAAGGGCTCCACCA
>JAADYK010000689.1:0-15452 GCA_023338225.1 Halophytophthora batemanensis
AGTGCTCCGCGAACCAGGCAGCTGCATGCTCGCATTTCGAGGAGCTGCGCCGGCACTGCGGGCATGCGCGAAGGTAGGCGAGCGACGTCGAGAAGGTGTGGCCCAGCAGACAGCGCACCGTCACCGTGCTGGTCGGCGAGTCCCAGCCTGGTGATTCAAGCGTGGACGGCGGCGATCGCCGACTTTCCTTTTGATTGGCAAAAAAGCGAGATTCTGCCCTCTCTGATTGGCCCATTTTGGACAACTGAAGAATTCTATCAAGTCTGGAAGGTTCGAGTGCCCCATCGATATAGAGGCCTGCAGGTTTCGGACAGGGCCGATCATTGGCGGAAAAGAGGCGCTCCGATCTCTGGTATTGGCGGAAAAAAAGAGTACCTCTGATTGGTCGTCGGACAAACTGAAGTTGAACAATGAATCTGAGAGGTTTGGGGCCTCCTTGAATATAAGGTATCGCAATGACTGGAGACAGCAGGTTTGGACAACTCCTTCATAAACTTTGGAGGTTCTGGGTGGACCACCCAATGGGTTGCGAAGCCGTCATCCTCCACCTCGAGAGCGCGGCTGCCGAAGCACCGGTAGTCAGCTTCGGAGGAGCCTGATTTCTCTCTCTTGGGTTGAGTATGGTGTGGGTCAAACCGCATCCCTCCTTCCCGCCTGCGCCGGGTTTTGGCACCGGAGCAAAAGGAGTCGCGCTGAGACACCTGAGCCCCTATTCGAACAGGTGCGGCCCCCGGCCGTTGCAGAACCTGCGAGGCCGTCGAACGCCCCGGAATTCCGGAACACGGTGCAGACCTCCACCAGCTGAGCAAAGCACGGGCCTCCAAGGTTGAAGTCCGCGCACCACCGCGCCCTCCTTGATAGATCTTGGGCCCCATTTTCGGATTCGCCGCGGCAAGAGCAAGCAAGCGAGCAGCGCAAGGAGGCCCCAGCCACACACACACACACCAGCAAGATGAACGTGAAGACGCGCGCATACTCGGCCGATGTGGAGGACGCGTCCACGGAGGCGGAGGCCATCTACGGCCACCCCTTGATGTGCGGTCAGCTGCCGACCGAGACGTTCCCGGAGAAGCCAGTGCCCGCGCGCGTGGCGCACCAGATGATCAAGGACGAGCTGGCGCTGGACGGCAACCCCAAGATGAACCTGGCCTCGTTCGTGACCACGTACATGGAGCCGGAGGCTGAGGACCTGATGGTGGAGGGTCTGCGCAAGAACTACATCGACCTGGACCAGTACCCGCAGACGGCGGAGATCCACAACCGCTGCGTGAACATCCTGGCGAACCTCTTCAACGCGCCGCTGGAGCCCGGTCAGCAGGCGACGGGCACGGGCTGCATCGGCTCTTCGGAGGCTATCATGCTGGCCGGTCTGGCCATGAAGCGCAAGTGGAAGGACCGCCGCATCGCCGCCGGACTGCCCTACGACAAGCCCAACATGGTCTTCGGCTCGAACGTGCAGGTTTGCTGGCACAAGATGTGCAAGTACTTTGAGATCGAGATCCGTGAGGCCGACGTGTCCCCGGACTGCCTTGTTCTCACGGCCAAGCGTGCGCGCTCTCTGCTGGACGAGAACACCATTGGCGTGAGCGCCATCCTTGGCAGCACCTTCAATGGTGAGTACGAGAACGTGAAAGAGATCCACGACATGCTCGTGGCGGAGAACGAGGCCAATGGCTGGAACATCCCTCTGCACGTGGACGCGGCCAGCGGCGGCTTCATCGCACCTTTCCTGAGCCCGGAGTTGGAATGGGATTTCCGTCTTCCGAACGTCAAGTCCATTAACGTGAGCGGCCACAAGTTCGGCCTCGTGTACGCTGGTATGGGCTGGGCGCTGTGGCGCGAGGCCGAAGACCTCCCGGAGGACCTGGTGTTCCACGTAAACTACCTCGGCGGTGACCAGGCGTCGTTCACGCTCAACTTCAGCAAGGGTGCCGGCAACGTGGTGGCTCAGTACTACAACATGCTTCGGTACGGCTTCGAAGGCTACCGCCGCATCATGGAGGCCAGCATGGAGAACGCGGCGCAGCTGCGCAGCCAACTGGTGGCCACCGGCCATTTCCACATCGTGGACAAGCAGCACATGCCATTGGTGGCCTTCTCGCTGATCGACTCGTCGCGCTACACCTGCTTCGACATCCAGGACAAGCTCAAGAGCCGCGGCTGGATCGTGCCGGCGTACACGTGCTCGAGCGGCGCTGAGTCGCTGGTCATCATGCGCGTGGTGGTGAAGCAGAACTTCTCGTTCCACATGGCCAACATGCTCGTCGCGGACATTCTCAAGGCCATCGAAATGCTGGAGGAGCACCACGTGCTGGTGGACACGGCCATGTCGTCGCCCAAGGCCGAGAAGAAGCACTTCAAGGACATTGTGCACGCGCTGCAGGCCAACCTGAAGCACCAGAAGTCGGGTCTCACGACGCATGGCGTGTGCTAGTGCTGTTATGCTGCAGAAGCAGGAGCTGCGGCTTAGCCTTACCGCTTCGGAAATGGGCCAACGGTTTATAGGTGTATGTGCGATGTCTTGCGGATGTGTAGGGAACACACGCGACGACCACGCTAGGAGAGCTGGGGTGGAGTGATCCAGGGAGCTAAACGGCGCAATGCACAAATTGCAAGTGTGTTCGACATGAAGATCTCTCGAAGTTTGCGGAGTAAATGCCTGCAGTTACGTTGTCGTTGCTGCTAGTTGCTATGCATGATCATGCGCTTCATCAGGCGAGAGCGGCAGATACCGTCGCAAGAACTGCGTGACCTTCGTTGCGGTCTTGAGGAACGGGTCGGGGAAGTAGCACATGGCCACGCCCACAAGCGCCTCACAGAACTCGCTGTAGATGAGCTCCAGCTGGTCGTCGCTGCCGGTCGTAGCTTCTTGGACGTTACGGAAGACACTCGTGGCTTGCTCCATGGAGAAGCGCGCGCGGAGCAGGTGGTAGTCCTGGATGAAGGCTTGCCAGTCGATCAGCCGCATGTACTTCGTGATGCCGTGCCCTGTGTGTCGAGGCCGAGTCTTGCCCGTATTGCCACTCGTGGGCACCATCAGCTCGCGCTCCTTTGCGCAGTATCTCCGGAAGATGATGCGGATCGTCTGTGAGTGACTACTGATGGCAAGCTTCACGTCAGCGCGGTGCATGAGCGCACGGATGAGGCTCTGGTTCTGTAAAGCGAGGGGTAGATGGTTCGCGATAAAATATTCGACCCTGGCGCTCAGAGGTGTGATCTGCGGGAGGAACTGCTCGTTGCAGAGCTGGAGAAACAACTCGGCGAGGTCATCAGGCGAGAAAAGCTGCTCGTAGCCATTGGCGACCAGCTCCTCGTCGCGCAGGATGGGGAGCACGTGGATCTCTCGAGGTAAGCGCAACACTTTCACGATGTGCCAGAGATCGTCGAGGCTCACGGCGTGGTTGATATTGACGCGGTGCTGCGTGTACAGGCGCCGGATGAGCTTCTGGTGCTTCTGGAAGACTGTACGCGCCTGGAAGAGCTCCTCTTCCGGGTTGTCTTCGACGCTAAAGAGCCGTCGCATCGTATTGTTGGAGAACGAGATGCATTCGAAGACGTGTCGCCGCTGGTCTCCGATATTTGAGTTCACAACGAGTGGCGCTGTCTTCTCGGGTGCAGATTCGAACTGGGCTGCCAGCTCGCTCGCCTGCTCCCACTGCATGAGCTGAAGCTCGCGCACTTGCCTTGAGGTCACGTGGAAGTCGCGCAGCCTGCTGGCTGTGACTCTCACAGACGAGTGCATGGCTTCAATGCTATCAATGAGCCTCGCAGTCGCCTCTCCCGAGAGATGACGAACTGGAGCTGAGTGATACGTCACCTCACCACTGTGAGAAAAGCTTGCCTTTCGACCATGAGCAGTCTTCTCTCGTGCAGGCACCAGCAAGGAACTGTGCGCCAGCGGCTCGAATTGATGAAGCAGCAGCGGACGAATAGGGGACCCTGGAGCTGGCGTCGCATCTGGTCCCTGGGACGTGGGGCTAGTCTTGTTCAGGTCCGCTCCGCTCGCTGCATCACTCGGAGCTTCCAGCACAGCAGGCGGCACAAGTCCTCGAGACTGGACGACGCCTGCAGCAATGAGTTGGCCTGAGATCTCGTTCCACGTGGTGTATGCGGTGACCAGAGGCTGGATACTACGTAGCGGGTCATCGCTTGTTGCTGTGGTCACGGGACGCACTGTTACTGCTTGATCGTCCGTCTTCGCTGGTGCATCCACGGAGGCAGCAACGTTCACAGTCTGTGGTGGCGTCTGGAAGCGCGATGACCTCTTTCTCCCACCGGTTGCTCGCGGTTTCTTGGCGTCTGGAGATGCGGCAGCTACCTCTTGAGATTCCTCCATCGATTCCAGTCTCTCGCCAGGAGGGTGGAGATAAGCATTGTGCGTGAAAGCACTCATGTCAGCGGGTGAGAAGAGCAGCGAGCCGTACTCCGTCGCCAGATGCGCCAGGAGCAGTACAGTGAAACCCCGTGAATGGCGCGGTGAGATGTCAAAGTCGCCACGCTGCAGCAAAGCCAGCGATTCCAGCATGACAGGCGTTTGCTGTGTTTGGTTGGGTTGCCCAGTGCCTCCACCACCTCGGGCTCCAGCTCCTGCTTCTCGGGTAGCGTTTGTCGGTGTTGTCGGCTTCGAGCTGGAGCTGGTTGCCCCCAAGAAGCGCGGAGCACCGTTGATGACCCCGAGATCGCGACTTCCTGTTGCAGAGAGACTACCAAGCGCCTGAATAGACTCTCCGTGTTGTGGCGTCGTGGGCACGAGCGACACCTCGTGGCTCTCCAGCATCCGCGAGCTGAACAGCTTCGAGTGGCTTGCGTAGTGTTCGTCCTGGACGCGAATCGCCCGCAGTAGCTGCTCGTACTCCACCGCCACCGGTCCGTTGCCATCTGAAGGATCACTGTGCTCTGTTGTGGCCAGGCTGAGTGAGTATCCTGGAGTGAAGATTGCGTTGGCACCAGGACCTTGCATGCGTTGTTGAGCTGAGCGAAAGAGCTTCGAGAACGTACGACCCGAGAACTCGTCCTGCGACACAGCGCCTCCTGCTCCCCGCCCACTTTCTCCCGCCGCCGCCGCTGCTTCCATAGGCGGTGCTGCAGGATCCTCACCGGCCCCAGAGGACTCCGGAATGACTGAAACAGAGTTCACTCTCCCAGCTCTAGCTCGAGTCATCGTCGTGGAAGAGCGCCTTGCAGGCGCCGAACAACTCACACGTCTTTCATCCGCATATCGCAGACGCATGACCTCGGCAAAGCAGTCCTGGAGAAATGCCGCGTTGGCTGGCGACTGCTCTTCCTGTTCGGCTGGGGTCTCCGTATCACCGTTCGATGCCGTTGCGGCACCAGAAACCCCGCTATCAGAGCCGGATGGGTACTGGAGGAAGCCCACACCATGATAGCCACGCAGCAGGGACTCCAGCACAAGAGGAGGCAAACATGCCACGGCTTCGACACGCAGTTGGCCTTCTTGGCACACGAGCGCTTCTCGACGATGAGTCGTTTCCAAGTACGTACTGGCAGCTTTGATGCGCCGCTCAAGTCGCGCCGCCCAGTCCTCTGCCTGCTTGCGGTCGTTGCGCATGGCGAGATTCTCTACCTGTGCAATGTCGCGCTGCCTCGTGAGTTCGTCCACCTGCTTCTTCACGACGGTGAGTCCCTGGAGGTCGATTTGCTTCTGCTTGTCGATCTTGGCCATTCGCTGTTCAGTTACTTCGTGCTTCCAGGCAACAAAGAGTTTGGGCACAAGAGCCTTCGCGGAGCTGCCGAACCAGGCGGAGAAGTGTTCGATGTACTTTTTCGAGTTCTGGGAGTGTTGTGGATGGCAACGCAGTCAAAGAGAATGCATCGCATGAGATTCAGGACACCTCAGAGATTCGAGTCAAGATCGAGACGGACAAAAGAAGGGAGAACACGCATGAACCTTCTTTCGGACGATCGCGATCGAGTACCACTCGTGCAGCAGTGAGCGCACCAGCGCATTCGTGCACTCGGCCAAGAAGTGTCGGAACATGGAGTACACGTTGCCGATATCGTCTGCCAGGAGGTCGTTTCGTTCCTCGCGTCGCTTTCTACAGACCCAACAAGAGAGCGTCAGCCACATTGGAGCGCAAGCGTGAGCTTCCACGAAGCGCAGAGAGATGGAAGTTGGAGAGAATGGCAACGTCGTCGTTCCGAGAGGATCGATCACGCACTTCTCTTTGTGAAGAGTGAGGAGCAGGCGTTTCTGGTGCTTTACGAGCGCAAAGTACGGCAATCCGTCACGCGAGTAAACGGACTGGTGGATCTCGGAGCCAAGTACGCGGACGAGCGGCGCGTACGGTCCAAAATGCGGCGTGAGGTCCTCTACACCAGTCAAAAGCACGAGAACCGAATGGACTCAGCCTATTACAGAGATCTAAAACCGCACATCTCGACGAACTCGCGTAGACTTGGAGCAGCAATGCTTTGTCAAGAAGCTTCGGGGACAAGAGTGTGCAAGACTCACCTAGGACTTTGCAGCAAAACGTCGTGAGGAGGTCATTGGGGCGCGGGAGGTTGGCGGTGAGCTGCTGCAGCTCCTGGAAGCCCACTTGATAGCGAACAGCTACAAAATCCACGCACAGATTGGTTCCTGTTAGGAGGCCCCCGCGGTGCACTCTTCTCCAAATGGGATTCAGCAATCGACAGCCACGACAAGGGTCCAACAGACTTACCAATTGACTTGAAACTACGTCGATCAGCCTCAAAGCGCCGCAACCATTGCTCCATGAACAAGCGCGCGATGGCCGATTGGTTGAGCTCAGCACGTGGGTCAGCCTCCACCGCATCGTCCACCATTTGGATGAGCTCATGAAGAGGTAGCTCGGATGTCCCGGGTGGATAAGGCTGTCCTGCGGTTGACAACATTGAAAGCTGGTTGGACTGACCGTCACCCCGGTCTGCTATCGGCAACGAAGTGGATGCCAGCACTGGCTGAGCAGTGACATTGGTGAGTCGTAGAGATCGGAGCGGCGAGAAAGCTTCGGCGACGCGGTGTTCGCCAGCAGTGACTTGAAGTCTCCTGTGTCGAGGCGACTTGCGCGTCAGCTGCGAGTTTGTGGCGTCGTGCGCGCGTGGTTGATGACCATCTCGATGATCTACTGGTGGTGATTTGTGTGCTAGGAATCTGAGCGGGTCTACCGCCACGGCGAGGCCCAGCACGTCAGGACCGGCCGTGGGTTTGCGGCTTGTCTTTCCGCCGGGCAAGTGCGGCTCGATGGGCAGCCAGCCGTCCGGTAACAAGGCTGAAGGTGGCGCAGCACGCGCACGGGAACTGCGGCTCTTCTTGCCGCCACTAGGAGCGGACACCGTCTTCATGGCCAGCTCTCCATGTGCCTGGCCAAAGCTGCCACGAAAGGTCGTAAACCTCCTTACTTGCATTGGCCTGGTGCAGTATCTTCTTTACTTGAAATAGCTACACACGAACATGCTCATCTAAGAATTGGCATCGAGCTGGTGTCGCAGCCAAAGAGGTTTTGTCAACCGCCACAAAGCGTAGGCCCAGAGCAAAGAAGCCGAGGGACGAGCATGTGCGGGCGCGCGCGGTGCACGCTGCAGCGCGAGCAAATGGCGCAGGAGGCGGGTGTGCCAGCTGAAGAGTTTGTGGACGCGGACAAGTGTGCGTTGTGCTTCAGCGGTGGCGGATTCGAGCGTTCATTATCGTGTCTAACTGGTCTGCTGCTGTTGGGGTTGGCTGGTGATTGAATAGACAGCCCAACGGAGAACTTGGGCCCCGGCAAGTACACGCCGGTGGTCTTCCAGCCGAAGCACGAGCGGGCCTCTTCACACGAAGCTCAAGAGGAGAAGCCGCCCCATGCACGCTTGCAAGCCATGAAGGTGCGTGCAATTAACTAGAGCCCCGATGCTGTGAGATCATGGCTGACGTGGTGTGTGGCTCGGCTTGTGGGGTCTTGCAGTGGGGTCTGGTCCCGTCCTTCACAAAGCCCAACACGAAGCCCGACCACTTCATGATGTTCAACGCTCGGTGCGTGGTTCTAGTTTGCTTGTCCACACACATGCGAGGCACGCTGTCGTTGTTCGTTGGCGTTGTACAGCTCAATTCATCGCTGCTTGGTACGAGCGACGCCGTAGATGCGAGAGTGTGCAAGAGCGTCCTGCTTTCCGGCGTTTGGTACAGTCGAGACGCTGTGTGGTAATCAGCGAAGGGTGAGACGGCATGCGCCTGGGCTGGATGCGGCATCGTGGGGTCGACGACTGACACAGTTTGTTGTGGGCTCGCGTTAGGTATTATGAGTGGCGGCAAGTGGACAAACGAGAGAAGCAGCCCTACTACTTCTACCAGGAAGGCGCACCACTGAAGGTTTGTAGTGTTCGTTTTGGTCCGTGGATATGGAGTGGACGATGACCCTAGCGTGGTAAGAGGGAAGTGTTCCTGTGTGTCTTGTTAATGGTGTTCTTCTGTAGTTTGCTGGGTTATACGACAAGTGGACAGATGCGGATGGCCTGGAAATGTTCTCGTGTACAATCCTCACGACGGACATTGCGCCAGAACTTAGGTGGATACACACTCGCATGCCGGTACACTCCACTCTCCCTTCATGCTCAACGATGGCGCACCGAGCTACCACAACGACCACCGTGGCGTGCAGCCCTTTGACTCTTCTTGCTTGTCTTCCTATTAGGTGATGCTGTCCGAAGAGGGTGTCTCGCGGTGGTTGTCCGATGCCAAGTTCGAGGACGTCAAAGATTTGTTGAGGTCCTATAGCGGGAGCGACTTCAAATGGCACCCCGTCGACAAGCGAGGTATCGTTGCTGTGGGCTGGCTGCGAGATATCTTCGTGGATCTGCTCGGTGATATGCACCGACAAAGCGAGTCTAATTTGTGCATGCATGGAAATTGTTGTCACCCGACCTGCAGTGGGTTCCATGCAGTACCAAAGCCCGGATTGCGCCAAGAAGATCGACATCAAGCACGCCGGTGCGTGCAGACAGCCGACGCGATGCTCGGCAACCCAAGACCCGAGCGCGAGCGCACCAACTGATTGCTATGGTCGTTGCTTGGCGCATTGGCATTCATACTGTGCGACTTACAGGAGACATCAAGATGTTTTTCGGGGCCAAGCAGCCAAAGAAGGAGTCGCACGCAGCAGCGGAACCAGTCGGAGCAGCCAAAGTGGAGCCCGTCGCTGCTACGACATCGTTGGCCGTGAAGGAGTCCAAGGTTGCGGACAAGAAGGATCCGGCTTTCCCTATGGGCTTTGTGCCGGCCTCGTCGCTTCTCTCGAAGCGGAGTTCACCTGGTCCCGACAACCGCAACAACACGTTTGGATCTTCCTTCCCGTCGCCCAAGAAAGTGAAGTCATCTCCATCGAAAGTGGGCACAAAACGGATCGGCGAAGCGAAGAAAGGCCCTTTGGACCGCTTCTTCACGCGAAACTCCACAGGATAGGGTGCCATCCTGCTTGCAACGCCAATACGGCTTGAACGACGTCGTGTATAGCACCGAAATGGCTTGATGATTGTTGGCCACTGATTTTTGTGTGCTGTGGCAACTTGTTGCCGTTTCAGTGAGCGCCGGTTTGTAGTAAAGAACGTGTGAGCAGGTCCCAAAGTCGTTGCATCCTGGGAGTTTGAACTTCTGGGCGAATTCTCGTCGGAAGCATGGGCAGCCATTCAGGTGCTGGATTGCCAATGTGTAGCCACGCCCATGAGAGACAGGTCAATAGCACCAGCTACAACAAGGGGCGTCGTCGTGTGCAGCCGTGAGGAGTTGCCACACCCCGTGAGCGCAGCCAATTTCCGGCAAATTGAGCTATTCGCGACAACTTGGTGGTGCCTTCACGAGCTTTGCAGCTAGGTGATCTCTCATAGTGCGGATGTCGGAACCAGCGCGCTGACTGCCGCCTTGGACAAATGCTCAGGCAAGTCTGCGAAGTGGGTGGTTGTTGCGAGACCTGGCTCCCCGAGGTACGAGCTGCTCCAAATCGTGCTGCTCTTTGAGAGCACGCCATTCCGCCTTGGTGGTGGGAGGGGAGGAAGGTTCGCGGCCAATGTCCTTCAAGTCGCGACAATGAACTCGCTCGTAGCCTGATAGGGATTGTGTTCCCTGGACCTCTGCAGCTATCCAAGTCGCCTCATTGTAGCAGTTCAGTTCCGTGTGAGCCATAGTGTTCGTACGATTCCACCCCGAGCGCACCTTGATCAACTTCCGGCCGGTCACTTGCTGCAGGATGCAGTTGGTTTTAGCCTCTCCGCGGCTCTGGGGCGAGATTTTTGCGCAGTGCTTGCACGGATGAATGCGCTTGAGCACGCGACTTGGGGTGTCCACGGAGAGGCCCTGGAGGTTGAACGTGCACTGGAAAACGAGGTGCTGCTCCAGCATCCTCGACTTATTGTTGCTGTGCGTCCGAGCAAAGTGGTGTTGGAGCATACACGGCGTACAAAACAAACATACAGAAGAGTTGGAGCTAGCCCGGAGCAGACTACAAGCTCACGTTGAAAGAAGAGGCAAGAAGACACCACACACATAAGACAAACAACACTGTATTCAGACGTCACGAACCCATGTAGGCCAGAAACTCGGCGGCGTCTCAGCCAGTAGATGAAAGAACACAGGGCACTCGCGAGCAAGGTGCCGTGCAGCCACCTTCAGAAGGCGGCTGTACTGCACCTTGTGTAAGGCGTACCAGCACCTGGTCGCCGGCTGGCGCAGCGCCTTCGATGGCGTGGCGATCACACGAGCGCGGTGAGCGAGGAAGGCTTTCTCCATCGCCACCAAGTCGAACGCAGGAGGAACAGGGAAGCCAAACTCGCTTGCGGCCGCCGTCTGCTGCACCATGTCGCTGAACTCCCCGTCCTCGATGATCGCAAATGTGATGCTCTTGAATTCAACCTCGACTCGTTTGCGAGCGTCCCGCATCAGAAGATCTTGACAGTCATCCTCAGCCATCCACGCTCTAACGCGAACATAGTGCTGGACCCCTTGGAGCTCGAAGGCCATCCGCAGCAAGGCGAACTAGGCGTCTAGTTCTACACTCCACGCCAAAAGTTACTCGGCCACCCTTGTCGGTGGTTGTAACTCGGCTAGTATTTGGCCGTAGAAATTGCTGCTTGGATATACCCTATTACATAGTGCCCAGACCCTAGGTCACGCGCTAACACCCGTACTTTCGGAGCGACTTTACAAAAATGTAGGCATTACGAGTGGTGGTTCAATTGAAGTACAGGTTCAACACCCCTTCAGATGCACCGTAAGCACGGGCTTCTCATTTAGTAGTGCGTCCAGTTGCCTTTCTTCCGAGCTGCCTCAATGCATCGCTTGGGCGTTGTAACTATCAACGTGCTGAGAATGGACTGCGGAATAGCGTCCCAACCAGCCATAATAGCGCCAGTCAGTTCAGCTACGTCGGCATACTGCTTGCCGTTTGGAAAACAGCGCAAGACAACATGGCCCACAGGTTTTTAATAGGATTTAAGTCAGGCGAACGTGCTGGCCAGTCTAGCACCACAATGTCTTGCTCTACGAAGAACTCTTTCGTTCGACGCGTCGTGTGGATGCTAGCATTGTCTTGTTGGAAGATACAGTCGCAGCCGTAACACAAGTGCGCAAAAGGAAGCAGATGCTCGGAGATTGTATACACATTGTCACCCGAGTTTAGCTTCCCTTTGAGCATCGCAAATTTGGTCGTGCCCGTGGCACAAAAGACTCCCCAAACCATGGCAAAACCACCACCGTTTTGGTGGCGCTTCGTCTGTCGGCATGCGCGACGGACGCCACGCCAGTAGTACTGGTAACCGTCTGGCTCATCCAAGTTCTGCTTCTTCTTGTCTGAGAAGATAAGGAAGAGCCAGGCAGCTCTAGGATACAGAAGATGGTCCTTGGCTCAGACCAGACGAGTTTACTTGTGCTGGGGACTCAGGTCTAGCGTCTTCTCCATCTTGGTGTACAGAAGCCAGTCCACACACTCCAGTACTCGCTGCACGGTCCGCAGTGACATATCAATGTCCAGCATGTCGCGGACCTGTGCCGCCGAGTGGTCTCCTGTAGCCGCCGTGCGAACCACCCGCCGGACCTCTCGTTCCGTGAGCGCTGGTGGGCACCCTTGTTTCGTCGTCACTCATTTTGCTGGTTGTACAGTAACGCGTGCAACGGTGTTGCGAGAGCGACTTACCCAACGGGAGATTGCTTGATTCGTCCAGCCCGGCTCATGAAGTCCCTTGGTCCTCCTCCCTCTTTCAGCGTCGTCTAGTGGTGTTTTGCTTGCCATTGCTTTCGAAAGTGGGGATGCAGTGTATGTCATTGCAAGCTGTAGACCACTCGTTGCTATTCAGTCTTGTAGCTACAGTAGTGGGCGCCAGCACAAGGGACGATAGGCGCACCGCGGCGAGGTAATCCACCTCCGAGCAGTGACGCAGCCAAAACGAGTAGACTGACTGGAGCTGAGTGGAGGAGCGTGATTGAAGAAGCGTCGGAGGTGATGTGGCGGCGGCCGGCGAGCGGCTGGTGTGCGCGGACCGGAGCATCTGTCTGCCGGCCTAGAGGGTGACGTGGCGAGGGTCGATCCAGGCGGCAGTACCCGCAGGAAGTGGGCCGGGGATAAGTCGGGTTGTGCGTTTGGGGTGAAGAGGACTGGCGGTTGGGCTAGTTGGGTGGTGAGACCAGGTGAAAGGCCTGGGCGAGTGGAATGCTGTGTGTGTACGTGTGGGGTGTGGAATTGAGGGCGAAAGCCAGCGTGAGTATATATTAAGCGTGGAAATTGCGGCTGCCAACCTAAAGACGCTTCGTGTGTTGCGGTGCCGATAACGGCAGCGACGCCACCGTCCTAGTTGGACGGGCCCTTTGTATCAGCAGCCGTCGTAGTGCCTGTCCCGAGCCACTCCCCGCTACCTGGCCCTGCCTGATTACTCTACTGGTCCATTCATTGCTTTTTCCATCACTCTTAATGCCTGCATTTTTGTAAAGTTGCTCCGTGGCCGATATTTTGTCGCGATATCCAAGTGGACTATTTGTATGGCAGGCCTGCTACTCAACGCGAAAGCATGGGTGTTAGCGCATGGCCCAGGGTCATGGCGCTATGCAACGAGACATATCCGAGCAGCAATCCCAACGGCCAAATATTGGCCGAGTTACAGCCACCAACAGGGGTGGCCGAGTAACTTTTGGCGTGAAGTATAACAAGGTCACCAGTTCCTTGTCGGTTTGAAACCCATGATGGTGCGTTAGCAAAGTGCGTCATGGCCAGCACGCCCTGTGTCACCATCGACACTCCCCAGCCCTAGATAAAGCTAAAATATTGGCCCAAACAAAGATAGATAAATAAATAGGATTATTTATCAAGTGTCGGCTCATGAGCAGTCAATCAGAGGCGTGGCGGCTCTGCGGTTTAAGGGGAGGGATGAGGTAAAGCGGACTTGAAAGCCTTGCTGACCTGTCGCAAACTGATTGGCGGAAGCATTTTCAGCTAATCCGAAAAAGGCACGTTTTGACCGCTGAAAACGAATACAGACCCTACCTACTTCGCAGGAGGTAGAATGCGTTTTCACGATCAGAGCCCGCCTAGGATTGGCAGAAAGTCCCTTCTCCAATCAACTGTCTGCGCTTAGGGCTCCAACCCCGCCTTTTGAGTCACCCCCTCAATGTCTCCTTTTGGCTCTTTTGAGTCATTATTGGCCTTCAGTGGAGTCCCTTAGAAAGAGGGGTGTGCCCGAGGCTTTTCCCACAAAGAGGGGGTGCTGTCGAGGGTGAACGCATCGTCGAATACGCGACCCCCGCCCAGCTGCAGCGCGTCGGAGCTCTCCGCTACCTTCGCTTCACGTCGCTCCCCGAGCGCCTCCTGCCTGTCGTCGGCCCCACGACGTGCATCTGCGCACCCGTGCGCTAGTGCTCTCTCGTGCGCTAGTGCTCGTGCCTTTCCCGCGCGGGGACGGAGCGTTGAGGCCGAGGAATCCCAGCGTGAGCGTCTGCCACGTGTAAGCCACGGCTTGCAGCAGCTCGTCGACCAAACCACCATGGAGATGAACCGCGGAGAGGCCGAGAAATGCCGCGAGATCGGCAAGAAGCACCTGCGTCTGGGTAACTTCCACCAGGCCGTCAAGTTCTTCGACAAGTCGCACCGCATGTTCCCTCTGCCGGGGGTGGAGGCCCTGCGCGACCGCGCGCAGCAAGAACTGGACAAGCAGAACGCGCCCCCGCCACAAGCCGCGGGCAGTGCCGACGCTGCAGAAGGAGTACGGCACCGCACAGCAGCGTCAGGAGCGCCCGCATCGCATCGCGCGGCGCCGTCGCGGTCCGAGTCCGAGGAGTCTTCGCGGCCGTACACGGCGGCGCAACTGCAGATGGTGCGGAAGATTCGCGCCTGCAAAACACACTACGAGGTGCTCTCCGTGGAGCAGACTGCTAGCGATGGCGACGTCAAGAAGGCTTATCGCAAGGTACGCGCGTGCTCTTTCTGTGGCGCTGCGGCCTTCTCCAGCCATCTAACCGTCTCGCCCTTGCTGTCACTTTGTCTGGCGTTGCTGACGACTGTAGCTGGCGCTGAGACTCCACCCGGACAAGAACAGCGCTCCTGGAGCGGAAGACGCCTTCAAGGCGGTGGGCAAGGCCTTCGCCGTGCTGAGCGACCCGGACAAGCGCGCGCACTACGACCGCTACGGCGACGACGCACCGCAGCAGGCGGCGCAGAACGCGCAGCACCGACGCGGGCGCTACGCGCAGGAAGACGACATCACGCCCGAGGAGATATTCAACATGTTCTTCGGCGGGGGCTTCCAGCCGCGACGTCGCGGGGCGCAGGGCCAGCGCGCGCCACGCCAGCAACAGCGCGAGCAGCGCACGGGGCTGGGCTCTCTGGTGCAGTTCCTGCCGCTGCTGCTGATCTTCCTCATGTCGCTCTTGTCCATCCCGTCGAGCCCGGAGATGCCCTTCAGTCTGCGGCCCACGGCGCAGTTCAACGTGGAGCGATCCACGCAGATGAACGGCGTGGCACGTGGCATCCCGTACTACGTGGAGCGCGACTTTGAGCAGCGCTACACGACCCACTGGCGCGACCTCTCGCGCGTGGAGCAGATGGTGGAGCAGGCGCACGTGTCCAAGCTCTCGGAGACCTGCGAGGGCCTCAAGATGCGGCAGAAGCGCATGATCTACCGCGCGCGCAGCTCCCGCAGCGAAGACCGCGAGCGGGCCATGAAGAAGGCGCTAGAGATGAAGATGCCCGCCTGCGACGAGCTGCGCCAGCTGCGGCGAACGCGGCGCTACTGAGCCAGCGGCCGGCCGCGTTAGGGGCAGCACGGCGGGCGGGCCAGGAAGAGCGGGAAGCAGCAGGAAGAGAGCGCATGACTATTTTCCCCTTGAACTTCATTTGGCGACCAACGCCTGACATCACGCGCCTTGCGTTATCCGGACCGTATCCGGACGTCCAACCTGTTCCCGTCTTTTGGTACACTCACCACCGGCTTTCTCGCCTCGATCCAGGGGGGGGGGGGGGGGG
>JAADYK010000690.1:0-15432 GCA_023338225.1 Halophytophthora batemanensis
AACTACACGGAAGTCCTCCTCCCGTCGTTCAAGACGCAAGCCATGACGTCGAAGCAGAAACGCATCTCCAGGAAGACCCCGCGCGCAATGTTGGCGTGGTCTCACTACAAGTTCAAAACACTGCTGTCGTACAAGACGGGCCGTGCTGGAGGAAGGGTGATCGAGTGTGGAGAGCACTACGCGACGAAGGCATGCCCGTGCTGCGCAAGAACCAACCGCAGTATCACCAGCGAGAAGGTCTTCTCGTGCTCGCACTGCAGCCTGACGATTGACCGCGACGTGAACGCCGCGCGCAACAGCTACCTGAAGAACGAACACCTGCTCACTCGGGCTCCTGGAGTCCGGGTGCCCGGAGACGCCTACTCCGCTTGCTCACACACATCGACCTGAAACAGAAAACGGTTCTTCTAGAGCTAGGACAGTACTTAGGTATCTCTTGGTAACTTGGGGATATATCGAGGCGCAGGACAGTGACACATGGCTACATTTGCTTCTCTTGGTTCATTTGCAGCGCTCTGATTCGTGGAAATGCAGCTGAATTTCTTTTCAGCCAGTGATACACCATTTTTCTGAAATTGAATGGTGATTGGTGGAGATCCGCATCTTTACTTTGCGTGTCACAAGCAAGTGTCGGGTGAAAGAGCGAGCAGCTTCATTGCCAAGAAGCTCGGGGAACAAGCAGCAAAGGAGAGCTGAAGCAGGACACCATGGCGGGCGGGTCGGCGGCGCTGGACGAGGTCATCCGCACGCTGAGCATGGAGTTCAGCAAGGACAAGGGAGGCACCGAGATGGGCAAGTACGTGGGTCCTGTGCCTCTCTATCTGCACTTGAATTTTGGCGGCGCTGGCGGTTGACATCGACAGCAATGCGCACAATCGCTGTGGTAATGCGGCTGTTACTGCATCAGGACGGACGCGGAGAAGGAGATATTGAACCGGAACGCGGTTAAAGGCAGACGCCGCGCTTTTATGGGTGCCGCGGTGGGCGGGGGGATCATGGGTGGGCTCTGGCGCGCCTCCAAGAACCGACGCAAGTCTCTGGGCGTTTTTGGCATACTGTGTACGTCTACATGTACTACATGCTCATGATGTATTGGTACATGAACGTATATGGACAAGTAGCTCATCCTTCTGTTGTCTGTGTGCACATGCGTGTGTGGTGATGGTTGGCGTAGCTGGCGCGCTGTTTGGCGCGTCGTACGGCATCATCAGCATTCGCCGCGATCTGCTATCGGAGCTGCTGGTGCTACCAGCGGAGAAGTCTCCCTTCGCGGCACGTTCCCGGGAGATGTACGTCACCTCCTTGTCTCGATGTGTTCTGGTCATGATGCCAGCATGACAATGTACTGATCTGCCGCTGTTTGCTTGCGTCTGATGCAATCGCCAGTCTGCAAGCCAAGATCCCGCACAACACGTTCGTGCAAAGTCTCGCGGAGAAGATGCGCGAGTCCCCAGACTTCAAGTCCGTCAACTTTTCTCTGTCGCAACGTAGTAAAGCACTGAAAGCTGCCAGACATCTAACATGCGCTTTGTTGTTCCACTACGCTTGCAGAGATCCGTGGAGTCAGGAGATCCCAGCGCCAGGAGGCTTCTCGTCACCTCCATTGTCCAGCCCGTCGCCTCCGCCGCGCCAATTTGGCACGGAGATTCGTGGTAGCGTGCCGCCCATTACGGGACTTGATGTGCCGCGTGACGAGCCGGCAGATGCCTTCGGAGAGCCCAACGACAGCCAGCAACGCTCGCCCTTCTTCTTCGGCGCCAAACCGTCCGCGGATGACGACGCTGGCAGTCGAGACCTGCCGCCGCTTTCGCGTGACCCGTACGAGCGCTACTCGCAGGACTATCAACGTCCGGCAGGTGCTGCCGACAGGAAGTCGCCTCCGCCGCTACGCCACGATGAGGACGAATACTTCTTCGACGCGCCCAGCGACTCGGACGCGCCGTCGAAACCAACGACGTGGGAAGAGATCCGACGTCGCGCGAATGCCCAACAGCGCAAGTGAGTGTCAGGTGAGGACGATGGAGACGCTGAGGGCTGCAACAGAAACAGGACGTGGCAACAAGTTGCGTGAGCACAAGGAGAAGAAAAATGAGCATGCACGAACCTGAGTCAATGAACATATGCTTCAGCTCCAATAGCTAGGCTCGTATTTGTGGTTTGACGACTCTTCACAAGACGTCACTTCCAGTCTGAAGAGTTCGACAAAACTGCGTGTGTGAATGGATCTACACGCAATGCAGAACAACGTCGCCAAGCCCAGCGCGGAGATCATCCCCTCTCGAGGGAAACTAGAGGCGTACCTGCCCCCAGCGCCAGCCAACGAGCGACGACAGGCCAGTGGTCCACGTGTGTCCACGTCAGCAAGCACAAAGGCGCTGTCGTACGAAGGTCTCCAGTCTCAGGAGGAGCTGGCAGTACTGCGAGCCATCGTTGCGCGCGAGGCTGGCCTGGACGAGCTATTCCACTGCTGCTGCTGCTTCGAAGAAGATGTGGCCGTGGAGCTGCTGGAAACCGTGATACGCGTGCGGACACTGTCCCTGGCCGTCGTGGACGCTATCGCTGGCTGGCGCCGCCGCATGATCCAGATCCGGCCCTTCCCGTGGCGAAACATCAACTACCTGCTCAAGATGACATACGACCTGGATTTCCTGAGCAAGAGTCAGCTGGCCACGACTGCCATGGACGGCGTGCGACTGCCGCGCCGTAATCCATTCTCGACCATTGGCGGCTTGGACCAGAGCATGCGTGTCTTCTGGGAGCACGGACTGCCGGAAGAGGAAGATCTCCCTGTACTGCTGGATTCCACATCCTTTGCGACCAGCCACGTGAGCGTGGACCTGCCGTCCAAGATCCGCCTCGCCGAGTGCTTCTTGTTGTATGAGGAACGTCGCTACGGGAAGCTGTCCAAGACGCAGGCAGCAACAGACCACCGGATGAAGTCCCTAGTGCAAAAAGAAGCCGAGTTTGCTTCCAAAGCGCGCTTCGGGATGATTAGTGAGCCAGACGCGTGAAGTACCATACGCTCCACGAACCGGCAAGACGGGGGGAGATAGCAAGCAAGCGCCAGATATGAGAACATGTGCCACGCAATAGCACCTATCCCGTCCATTGACCTGACGCACAGCCTGGCACTAAGAACGAAGGCCGATAATAATTCACTCAACGAGACTTGGCGTATGCCCTTACCGTATGCTCAGCCCTTGAGCGCGCCCACTTGACTCTTTCCCACCCATGCAGTGAAGTCAGTCGTAGGCGGTGAGATCCAGCGTCATGCAGCGTGACTGCTGCAGCTTGACGTCCTTGAGAATGCCCACGAGCGCATCGGCCTTGACGTAGAGCGAATCCTTGAGTGAAATGAGAATGCACTGGAAGTCGCAATTGGCGAGATAGGATGACACCTTGTTCACGTTCACATTGTCCAGTGCCGCATCCACCTCGTCCAGCACGAAGAACGGCGACGGGCGGTAGTTGTGGATCGCGAACAGCAGTGCCAGTGCCGCCACGGTCTTCTCGCCGCCCGAAAGCTGCTCCATCTCGCGGAATCGCTTCATGGGAGGCATGGCATTGTACTTCATACCGTTCAGGTACGGCTCCTCCGTGTTCTCCAGATTCAGATACGCCGTGCCGCCCAGAGGATGCTTGGAGCTCTTCGTCAGCTGCTTGTACGTCGAGTCAATGACACCCGAAATGTGGTTGAACGCCTCCATGAACCGTTCATAGCGCGCCAGCTTCACCTCCTCGAACTTGGACGCCGTCTCGAATGCCTGCTGTCTGATCCGCTCGAGGTCTTCCTCTTCCTTGCCGATCCGGCTCTGGATCTCGTCGAACTTGTTCAGCGCGCGCATGTTTGGCTGCATGCGATCCAGCTCCAATAACAAGTTCCCAACCCGCTCGTCGTAGCTCGCGTTGATCTCCTCAAACTCCTTGTCATCGTCTACCACGCGAGCGTCGGGCAGCGCGCTGAAATCAATCTCCTGGTCCGCGTAGTGCTCAGCCGTCTGCTCTGATCCCCCAAGACTACTCCGTCCGTTGCTACTACTGGCGGAGGAGGACGCGGCGAGACCGTCAGCGTCTTCCATTTCCACATCTCCGTCGTCATTGTCGTTCCTCTTAGTAACGGTGGGGAGCGTGATTTGATCCAGAGCCGCTCGTCGAAGTATCTCCACTTTGCGGTCCTTTGAGCGGTCGAGGGCCGTCTCCTCCAACGTCACCTGCTGCATCAAATCGCTTTTCCGCTTTTCGTACTTGGCCTTCTTCTTGGCAATTTCGCGCAGCTCCTGCTCTAGCGCACCCACCTTGGATGCCAGATTGCCATGACGCTCTTCTTCCTCCTTCCTCTCCTTCCGGAGTGAGAGGATCCGCTTCTTCAGCTCGGCTTCTTCCCCTGCCAGTTGTTTCAAGCGCTCTGTTTCCCGTGCAGCTTTCTCCCGCGCGGCAATCATAGGCTTCTCGAAATCTTGCGACTCCATGTATGCGATCTGCCAAATGCACAGGAATTCACACGTTAGCACAAGTATAACACTCAGCAGCCATCCTCTAACGAGAACCAGTACGCACCTGTGCTTGCAACTTGGCTTCGTGCTCTGTGATCTTGCGTCGCGTCTCCATGTACTTGTTATGGCGATTCAGCACAGTTTCTTCGTACACGCGGATGCTCTCGACGCCAATCTGCTCGCTGAAGTCCGCGAACATCTCGTCTTCCACGCTGTGGATTTGCTCTTCAATCGACGCCAGCTTGCCCTTCCGAGAGTCCACAGAGGCTTCAGACTTGCGTAGCTCTGGCTCAATGATGTCATGGATGCGCTTGGTGGCATCTTGGATGCGAGCTTGGATTTTGGGCCGCTTTGCTTGCGTGTTGACCAGGTCTGCCTTGGCGTAATCGAGGCGGTTTTTCATGCCTTCCATCTGTGTTCGCAGCGTCTGCAGCTTGGAATAGGACGCACCGTGCCGATTCATCGCGCGCAACTCGTCCGTAAGCTCGTCCTTGCGTTGCTGAAGCGCGTCAACCTCCTTTTCGTCCCACCGTCCAGCACGGCGCGAGTCATTTTGCGTCCTGCCACCCGTCATACTGCCGTTCTTGTTTACCACCATGCCGTTTAGCGTCACCGCCTTCACCTTCTCATTCTGCCGGAAGCACAGATCACGTGCAATATCAATGGAATCGCAAACCACCGTGTCACCCACCGCGTACAGCAGTGCGGGCTCAATCTCAGGGTCGCATTCGATCACATCGACGACCATCTTGATGTTGCTCCCCAAATCCCGAAACCGTTCGTTGATCGGCTTCACGCGGATCTTGTCCAGCGGGATGAACTGGGCACTGCCTGAGCGTGTCTCCCGGAGGTACTGGATGCATTCTTGGCCCGTCTTGTAGTCGTCCACAACGAGCGCGTCCATGTGCTTCCCCGTTGCTACGGTCACAGCCATATTGTACTTCCGCTGGACAGGCTTGCACAGATCCACGAGGCGGCCACGAACACCAGGATACAGCCGTCGGAGCGTTTCTACCAACTCTGCTCTACGCGCTTCCGCTTGCGACTGGCGCTTGTCATCCTTCAGGTCGCGCAGCTTGTTGTTCACGCGATCTAGTTCTTCATTAAGCTTTTCTTTCTTCTGCGCCTGACCTCGAATCTGCATCATACAGGCATGCGTAACAGAATGTGAGTCGTATCACCAGCAACACGCCCAAGAAGGACTAAAGCGGCAACATCACTAGACCCGCACCTCTTCTTCGGCTCCCTGCAAAGCTTTCTCCACGTTGACGATGTCGATCTCCGTCTGCGCAATGACGCCTTGCATCTTCATAGTTCGACCCCACATAACACCCAGAGTAAATGTGAGAGATGCACAGCCCAGCGACCTCACAAAGCATGGAACAGATGGAACGTACATTCGTGACGCGCTCATCGGCTTGCTTCAGGTCTTCGGTCAGCATGGTCACAACTTTTTGGTTCTCTTGCTGTTCTTGGGTGAGTGTCTGGACCTTGTTCTTGTCCGTCTTCTGCTGGCGCAAGATGGCATCAAGTTCGTTGCGCAAAAGGTTCGTCTTGATCTGTACGGCTTCCTTGAGGCGGTGATACTCCTCCAGGCGTCCGCCCTCCAGCACCACCGCGGCGTCTTCACCTCCTTGAGCTGCCCGCTCGCTCTGCTGCGTGTCCAGGTGTGCCTTCGCTTCGCTCAAATCTTTCAGATCGTTCTTCAGACCTTCTACCTCCTTGGTCTTGCCCTCCAACTTGCGCTGCATGCTCTGCTCCACCGTTTGCGCTTCCCCCAGCTTCTTCTGCGAGAAGCGAGTCTGTTCACGCAGCTGAATCATTTGCGGCAGCACTTCCTCGATCTCGTTCTGGAAATCCTGGATGCGCTCGCGGTTCGTCTTCATCTCACGAAGACCTGCGCTGAGCTCCCTCTTCTTCTCGCGGTACGAATGAACCACCGCCTCCTCCTTTCTGCCACTCGCGACAGCCTGGTCTTTGTGGTGCTTCACCGCGTCCTCGTGACTCCGGATGTCGTCTTGTACTTGGAAAAGCTGCCACAAGTAATGCTCGACCCGCAGGTTATTCTGCAACGACACATCAATGTCGGATCAGTATTAGGACCCATTAACCATTACCACGGCAGTCGTTGCCTATGGTAACCAGGACAGCGTACCGCTTCTTCTCGCTTCTGTCTGAATTCCTCAGCCTCCTCTTTCTGCTCTCGAACCTACCCGCACAGAGCAATACCACCACAGATATACCACCAGCATCAGCACCAGTAACTGCATCGTTTCGGCACCAAGATAGCGTGTACAATAGCAATGGCGCCATCGGTCAAGGCCAGACTGGTGCGTACCATGCGCTTCTCCGCGACCAACCCCTTCTTCTTCTTGTACGCGAAGATAGTGTTCTCCTCCGCACGGTTCTTCAGCTCTAGAAGTCTATCGTATTCCTGCCTGCAGGTAGTAAACACAGCGTCACCAAGCGCAGCAGAGCACAAGCACACAAATCATTAGCATGGGAACCCTCCAGGTCCAGCTCAGCGACAGAAACGACCTACAGACGCACGCTACCTCAGCTCGTCAGACGTCGAGATCTGCTCAAAGAGCTTGGTTAACTCGCCCGGGCTCTTGGACGCCACCGACTCAACGTCGCCCTGGAACACCAGGAAGTTGCGTGCCTTGACTAGGATCCCGATCTGTTTGAGTTGTGCCTGGTACGCGTCGAAGGTGACGTCCTGGCCATCGATACGGTAGGAACCCACACCTTTCTCGGAGATCAACCGCGTAAAGCGCACCTCCCGGTCCGTCTGCTGGTTGCCACTTGCGCGGCCACTGGCGTTTTCATTGCTGCTGGTTGCTACTCGTGACATGGACGGCGGCGTCTCGTCCGTCGCCAGCTCATAAACCAGCGTCACGTAAGCTGTGCGCGTGCTAGCGCTTGTTGCCGAGTCGCCTGGAGCGCGGTGTACGAGCCCGCGCAGCTGGCTGGAGCGCAACTGGCGCGAGTTGACGCCCAGCACAAAGCTGATGGCGTCCATGAGGTTGGACTTGCCGGCGCCGTTGGGCCCAATGACAGCCGTGAAGCGGCGGAACGGCCCCACCGTGTGCGAACCGCCATAAGACTTGAAGTCCCGCAGCTCCAGACGCGCGATGCGGCCCATGCGGCTGGCTGTCGTGCACGCAGCGAGCTCCGCTTCCTTCTTCCCTGCTCTTGCTCCTGCTTTGGTGGCCCAGTGCGGAATGGCGCCAAGGTGCTGGTTTCCCTTTCAGATCATCCCTTCCAGCATATTGCCTATCTAATAGGATATTGCTTTCCGTGCGAGCGAAGTGGCCCAAGCCCAAAGTGATCCTTTTGGAGCTCGGAAGACCAAAATGGAGGAAGCTGCCACTTCCACGCCTGCCGACGCCCCCAGCGCACAGTCTGCCCCGCCCCCGGTGCCTTTGTCAGCACCGCAGCCCGCGCAGGGAGATCTGGAGGACACAACGCTGTCCAACCGCGTAATCTCGGACGACAGCGACGACGCCTCAGTCGCCTCCTCCACATCCGCCTCCTCAAGCTCGCGAGCACCGCATCTTCGTCTGCCTGCATCAGCAGCTAAGGCTTCTTCCGCAGCGTTCTCTATTGCGGCGTCAGCTCGCTCCAAGCTGGCGCAGGGCGGGCGCCGCGTGTTATCCCCATTGTCCCACGCAGCCTCCAACAGGTCGTCCAAGAAGGAGAAGCAGTCGTCCCCAGCCCCTTCCAGCGCTCCTACCGCAGATATGAACACCATGCCAAGCTCCAGCGATGGTAGTATCGACCCCATCACGACCATGGCGTCTGCTGCAGGTTCACTCACCTCCGGGCTCTCGTCTTCCTTCGCAAGCGCGTCGTCTTCCTTCGGTTCGCTCCTTTTTGCGTCCCAAAACTCGACTGTCAGTACGACTGACGCTGAAGAAACCGGCACCGGAAGCGACGGCCCCAACGCGGAGGAGATCGCAGCAGCCGCAGCCGAAGCAGAGGCCAAGGCCAAGGCAGAAGCGGCTGAAAGAGCGGAGACGCTGCGTAAAGTGACGACCCAGCAGCGCATGAAGTTGCTGGAAGACCTGGTGCAGCAGAGACGGTCGGACTGGAACTACCTCAAGACCATGCACGAAGGTTCGAACTACTGGCTTAACGTGGCGCTGCTGCGTGAAGAACAGATGATGCAGTATCTGGGGGAGAAGCAGAGCATCCGTCGCGGGTCGCAGTTCTTCTATCTGGGTCTGGGTCTCGGAAGACTCATTGGCGAGTCCACGCACTCAGAGTTCTTGGCCATGGAGTGCTGCCAATTACTGGAAGAACTCGAGTTCTACTTCTCGTCTTCAACGGTGCAGGGCATGGTACAGTCCTGGATTCATTGCAGAGAAGATTTTCTTTGCATGACCGGGTGAACTGACGTTTGATTGTGTGGGTTGGATTAGAAACTAATGGTGGCGACGTCGAGTGCGCTGCACGAACCGGTGGGAGAGCAACAGTCGGGGGCGCGATACTCTGCGAATGAGCCGTTCCGCCCCGTGATGCACAAGTGGAACCAGCGTCCGGTGTACCGACACCTTCTGACACCACCTATTGTATGTGTGTAGTGGTGGGATGGTAGAGATTTATGGAGGTGTTTGTGGCTCGAACTAACAGCGTCACGCATATTTTGTACTGGGTTTCGTGTGTGGTGGTATGCCAGCCGTTCCCACTGGACTACCGCGAGGTGCTACTGTCGTTGTGCGACATCCTGGCGCTCATTTATAGCAAACTCGTGGAGGACAACAGCAGTTCGGAGAACTTGTACCTGTTCCAGGCCATTATCCGCTTCGACGAGCGCATCAAGGTACGCCATGGCCCCTTTGGTCTGCTTTGCCCCACCATGGCATTGTCGTTTGCCTCATGCATGGTGCCGCGAGAGCAGCAGGAAGTTCACCTGGCACTAACGACACGCGTTTCACTCGATTTGCTGGCAGAAACTGTTCATCGACCCGGTGAAGAAGGAGTTCTCGGCCGTGGCGTTGCAGGTGATGGCGGAGGAGATGCGAACGGTGCGGAAGGCCTACGCGTCGGGGAACCACACAACTGGGCACGAGGTTGCGACTGGGGCGGACGCTGCTGAGTGAGCCGAACACTGCGCCGTCTTGAAACTGGAGATCGGACAAGTTTGGCGTCGAGCATTTGAAATGGGAAGTGTGAGCATTGATTGGTCAAACTGGTGTGGAACGTGCAAATCCGGAAACTTTGACGAGCTTGCAAATGCGTTTCAAAGGGGGCAAGCCTTCGATTTCATGAGACTACATGTGTTTCAAAGCCGTTGCTGAATGCAGATTATGAGCGCACTTGGCTTTGTTATACAGTCGGTGTCGAAGTCTGTACGGCAAATCCGCTTCGAGCACATTCTCCACAGCACGTGGGATATCCGCGCGTAGTCCAGAGCCTCGGACATGTTTTACCGGGGCCCTCTTGTTTCGCTCGGCTGTTCGGCCGCGACTGCGGCCTTCATCTGAAAGCAATCGAGAAGCCCTGGTGCGTTTTCGCTGAGAAAGCCAGCGCAGAAAGACTATCTGGCGCGTAGTCAATCGCAAGGGGTCCAGCGCAGGGATACGTCTGCTGAAAGTTCTGGCGGGTGAGGACATGATCTGTATAAAGTGGAGGCACGGTTTTACTGTCGGCCGGCGGGCCAGCGTGAGACGATCAAGTTGCCAGGCACTTGTCCAGTGGGTACCGGCAGGTGTAGGCCCCCAAGAGAGCTGAGCGCATAGAAAGCGAGGTCTTTCTGTTATTCTAAATCACCAAGGTGCTTTCACCGATCTTTCCACAAAAATCTTCAAGCGAGGAAGCTTCTGGGCTGCACACTTTCTTTCGAGATTGCTTAGAAGCTTTGTATGAGCGAGTCAAGTCGCAGGCAGTCTCCACCCGGGCCAGCGCACGCCTCACTCTCCGGCACTTCCCAATTTGCAGCGTGAGACCCAGAGCTCTGGACTTCGCATGAACTAGACGCTTTCGAAGTGCCGACCTCAGCCACACCAGCCCCCAATACCATGATCGTCCCTGACGCCTCCGAGCAGCTCCACGGCGCCGCAGGTCGACGCTACTCGGCCTCCTCCTGTCTCCCATCTGCACGCACCGAGCTGATAATGACGACTGGTGACCAAGTGGACTCAGAGCCGTCGTGCGATGAGGACACGACCGTCGCCCCATCCCCGATCAAGAACGCCAAGTCCAATGTGGCAGACGTCGAACCCAGCCCCAAGCCGGTCTCGACCAAAGGCGAGCAGGCGCGGCTTCGGCTGGAGCTGCAGAGCGCTCGTGCCAGTGACAAGTGCTTGCGCACGCGGTCGTACAACCCGTCGGGCGGCAAGTGGAAGGCGTCGCGACCTCGCGTGCGATTGCTGTACCAGGACGAAGGACTGCGCACACGCTTCTGTACCAACGCGCAAGGACTGCTGGACGCTGTGCTCAAAGACTCGCAAGCCAGCACAAGCGCGCGGATCGCGCGCAAGGCGCTGCGGTACCGGAACGTGCTGCACCGCCTAGGTGACGTGGACCCGCAGGACCCCGCCTTCGACATCTCGAGCTTCTTCGGCGTCGAGTGGTGCAAACGCACGGCCATCAGTGCGGAGTAGACGAGCGAGGCCGGCCTTGAGAGTTTGTAGAGTGGAAATGACGCGCTCGATATGTGGTTTTCGTCTGTGCACGTGTGAATGGGTGCGCGTGAAATGCTTCTCGACGACGGAGCACGCTAAGTTCTAACGAGGAAATGCGCCGCCTACATGGAGGCTCTGTGACCATGCTTGTCGATCTCGTCTTCACTCGGTTGAGCCCAAGGCTGTCGACGAAGCATTCTCCAGATACTCGAAAGACTCGTCGACAGCGCGAGGCCTTTGGAGCCCGCTGGATGCGTACGCTCCTCGTGCCTGGTAAACCACCGATTTAGTGCGTTTCACCGGCACAGGTCTCGGGCATGGCAGTAGACGGCTCGCAGGACGCCGAGGCCACCACGAGCTCGTTGAGCGCTGGCTCCGCCTCGCAAGCGGGCGGCGCGTTATAGGAGAACGGCACCAGACTTCAGATCCATGCTGGCTTCGACATTTGTTGGGTGAAACAATTACAGAAATCTTCAGAAGGCGTGGGAAGGATCCTTTTGGGCCAATGCGGGGTCGTTGTTTTAGTTGTGCTAGCCAATCATGTCGGAGGAAGAGCGATCCTGGGCACGAAAGAGATGTAATGTGGAATGAAGCGTCTGCGATCTGGAGTTGGTGGCTGCTGCGGGTAGATGCTAAGCCGGTCGAGCAGCTCAGCTCGCTTTGGTGCAGCCGCTGCCAGATGAAGGGAGCGCGGTGCCCAAGCAACAGGTACTGATGTCACTGCGCCACCGCATACGTGGCGTTTCGGACCCCTGCGCGTTTGCTGCAACCTCGGGGACTTTGCGCAAGCAGAACTGAGTTTGAAATGCAACTTCGCTCCGACGCGTGGCAGACTGACAAGGGCAGCCAGGCAGGTGGTCCGTGCGGTTGTCATCGGCCATGCTATTGGAACGACGTGTGAGGCGTCCTCGGTCGACGGCAGCGCAGTGACGAATGGCCCGCCGCACTTTGATGTGCCCGGTGAAACGACTTTTCTTTATCCAAGGTGTTTTAGTACATTCAAAAAGTCAAGAGCGCAGAGCATTGTTTCGGGTAGCTCGTACACATAGGGTGTGCTGTTCGGCGCTGCCATTGATCTGCGAGTCAAGCGCTGTCTTCGTGCGGCAAGAGCAGAATCGCCCGTGGTCGATTGACAATGGTTGGGAATGCGTAGCGCATTGACTTGTGCCCTCCGCAAGAGCGATAATGGTAAACGATTGCTTACATGTAAGAATCTACTGAGCACTCCAGCCAATCAGGGCGTTCAGATTATTCATCAACTTTCCACCAATGAGAGAGCGTATTTGTTGTGTCGCAAGCTGATTAGTGGAGGGTCACTGCGCTCCCACGAGATGCCATCACATTTTAGATTCGTGCTTCGCTACCTGCTTCCATCAACGCCAGGGTTGGCAAATCATAGCTAGAATGGAATCTAGCCTATCAGCTACTCGCGAACAGGACGGCACGCCAATCACTGTCCCCCCTCTTTCGAATACTCAGTTTTTATTTGTTATGCCTCAGACCCACGAGAAGTCGTCCACAACAGAGAACGCGATGCATACTCTCGTTCATTTCTTCAGCTCTTCTCTCGATGGGAGGTCGACGGGTGCGGTGGGAGCGGTCGGTCGGCCAGCGTGTAGGAGAGACATGGATTCCGGACGCTCAAGACCACGATTGTTCCGCTCGCTCTAGGTGGATCATGGACAAGTCATGGTTCCAGTACGAAGAGCATTGCATAATGCAAAATATGCCCGAGCTCCGGGAGAACCAAGTGCAGCATCACCAGCGAGAAAGTCTTCTCGTGCTCGCTCTGCAATCTGATGGAGAAGCAATTTGACTCAACGATGGTGCAGAACAACACACAAATGCAGAGCATACAACTATAACGATGAAAATACAACGCTTTGGCAAGTGTGAAAAAGACCGGACGATCGTTCCAGGATTTGCAGAAGGAATCTAACGTTCTGGCATCAAGTCGAATGAGCTTTTCGCGTCGGAAACGCGGCCTGCGGCCGCCAAAATATCCACCTGCAGCACTTCACCTTCGGCTTTCTCGCGGGCGCACATGTCGGATCTTCAGTCCTCTCATCCAAGGTGGCGTGCACGGAGCGTTGTGCTGCGCCTTCGGCTTACTTGCGAGCTGTCATGACACCGCGCCGACAAATCATCAGAAAGGGCATGCTGTACAACATTGGCTTCGTTGTATTCTCAGGTGTTGTTGTTGTAGATTAACATTTTGTCCTGGGATCCGGGTGCCTGGAGATGCCTACTCCGCGGTGTTTGGTGCGTGTGCGCAAGCTCGTGCTTCTGTTTCAAGCGCTCTCGGAGAAGCACCACGCGAACACTGTGCAGTTAGCGCGAGAATCGCTTCTGTAGTTGCCTCGGCGTCCCTAGCGGTGGTGTCGTTGAGCATTCTTGCGCGCAACAACTAGTCCAGGTTTTCCGCAGCCGCCTCGCTCGCGCTGGCGCCTGCTACCGTCGGCCTGCTTTCGCTTCTAAGTGCCTCTCTCTTTGTCTAGTGCGAAACCTAATGGCCTTGTACACGCACACGCTTGATGCATCCGGGTTAGGCGCAGCGCCGTCCACCACCACGAGGGCTGCCACCATGCACCTTGCGCAACCCCCGCAACTGAGCTTTGCGAACACAAGTCTTCACGCCGCAGCCCGAGCCTCCATCACGCCGAGTGCAGATATTACCACTTTTCGACAAGCGAACAGTCATCCCAAGTGCACGTCCACTTGCCATCGTGGGTCATACACTAAGCCTTGCGCTAAGCCAATTTGTTGCAGGCTTCGACCTGGCATACGTGGGTTAGCTGGGCAATACCAGCTCGAACGCCACTTGGGGTCGAACTTCTCCATGAAACGGATGAACGGTGCACACTCGGCACGGTATTTCTCGGCGAGATCCGCCCGGTCCATGAGATCCACGCCACCCCCACAGACAAAGCATTTCGAGCGTGGGCAACGCTGCGGCTCCTTCGCAGTCGTGAGCCAAGGCCATATCGGCGAGGCCAATCGGCCAGTCGAGTGAGCGTTGTCAAAGCGCTACAGGCTCGCGATTGCTGTGCGCTCCGCGATCAATTGTCGCGCTCCCTTCTCCCAGTTTTGATTGAGCTCAGCCTCGAAGTTCAGACCACGCAGCACGTTTCTAATGTGCTTGCCCATTTTGATGAACGATATGCCGGGCATCACGGAGACAACGCGTGGTATCTTGAGCTTCCACCTCCGCCACTTTCTACTCGTCGCGCGCGCACATTGCAACAAATTCGTCCGCTGAGGACGGAAGAAGCAACCCCAGTACAGGTGCTGTGTCCTCTGAAACTCGAACGCGAGGCGAAGCTCAGGAAGGAAGGCGTCCAGCTTGAAGCCGCTCTCCAGCACGTCGCGCGTAGGCTTGGAGCGCTCCTCGAAGAACAGAAACAGCAGAAACGCCATCATCACCTCGCCGTCTGAGCAGGACCTCCGACAGATCTTGCATGAACTGGCGTCAGCTGCAACGCCCCCCACCTCGCTGCCGAAGTGGTGTCCAAGTGGGCACAAGAAATCGACCTTGCTGCCGAGCTTGAGCCAGTCCGTGCTGACCAAGCGGGTTCCGAGCGCCCCCAGCTGCTTGTAGATGGCACCCGCGGTTCGTGAGGCTTGCGTTGGCATCTCATGGTGACTTCGGAATATATCGAGGTGTGTGCTTGAAACATTGGCCTCTGCAGTGAAAGCGCTCGGCATGCTCCACAAACTCGCCGAAGCGTTCGCCTGCATGCGCTGCATGAGGAGCTGCAAGTCCTGGTGGAAATCAATAGGTACCACAAGTAACACGGCCGGGATGGGTTCAATGTAAAAGACCGTCATGTTGAGCCATCTCCTTTGACTAGTGTGTAACGCAGAGCGCGTTGCACCGCAAACGAGCAGACACGTTAGTGACTGCTGTTGCTGGGAAGCTCCTCTCACAACGAAGATGGCCCAGGGGTCCATGCTCGTGAGAAGGGCACCAGCGACCACGACCTGCTAGCAGGAACCAAACCGAAGGCGTGGGCAAAGGCTCATTCCCGATTCCTCTCCAGACCCCGCAAGCCGCCTCCCGATCGACAACACCGCACTTCTGAAGCCGTGGCTCCACCTTCACCTCCCCTTATCCGTTTGCTACCATGCTTCACCGAATCGTGGCGCTCGTCGCCACCTTCTTGACACTCCTCGCAAATACCCCGGTACAAGCCGAGTACAACATCGGCGTCGGCAAGAGCGACATCACGGGACCGGCTGCCGAAGTCGTCATGATGGGCTTCGCCGTCACCGATGAGAGCACGGCCGGCATCCTCAACCGACTGTACGCG